>JABUQX010136032.1:0-11294 GCA_015478945.1 Trachelipus rathkii | reverse complement strand
TATATAGCAGCATAGCATAGAAGAATAGCAGTTATATATATATATAAATATATATATATATAGCAGCAGAAAGTATATATAGTATATATATATAGTATATATAGCATATATAGCATATAGCATATAGCTACAGGTATATAGTATATATATATATAGCATATATAGTTATAGTATATATATATATATATATATATATATATAATATATTCCCCATTTCATTTCCCACAGATGGGAGTAGGGTGCTCAACATAGAGGGAAATAGAATTGTTAAGTAGAAGAGCATGACGTAAGTCGAAAGAAAAGCCCTCACACCTTCCTTTCATATCCTAAAGTGCAAGTCAGTGATAGCCAAAAAATATACCCTAGGGCTTCACAACCCCGCGACGGACCACCACTGTGGGATATCGTCAATGTAGGAGGGTTCATTCTTCGGGCCAAGCCCACAAACGTGCGCCCTCACAAAATCCCTTTACTATTATCTACATTTATTTTCAAAACCCCCTTTTTGTACACCCAGCCAAACCCTCTACTAATCATCTCAAACTTTCTACAGATTCGCAGCACAAAATCAAATCATCAGCATACTTAGGAACTCTCCATTTTCTTCCATTCTCCATCAACCTAACACCTTCCCCAACCACCCCTATCTCTAAATCTTTCGTCACCCCATCCATATACAAATTAAAGAGCCATGGACACATATCTGCATCACTCTTCTATTAATATTAAACCATTCACTTTCCACTCCACTTATTCTCACACACTCTTCACTATCAACATACATTTTTGATTCCATTCAAAAGAATACCACCAACACCATATATCACTAACACCTGCCACATAACTTCCCTATTAATCCTGTCATATGCCTGTTGCAAGTTCATAAAAGATAAATACAATTTATTCTTTTCCTCTCTCATTTTCTCAATCATGCTTTATTGTCAAAATGCACCTTGTGAAGATACACCTTGATCATCGCCAATCAGTCCCTCAGTCACTCGACACATTCTTTTAATCAAAATACAAGCATATATCTTCCCTACAGCACTCAATAAACTAGGTCCCATATAGTACCTGCAGTTGCCCTTATCTCCCTTACCCTTACATAAGAGTACTGTTACTGCTCTCCCCCAATCCTTCGGATCTACACCCTCCACAAACGCTTTGTTACACAACTTCCATTTCCAACCAATAACAATTTCACCTCCATTCTTGATCATTTCACCAGTAATTTCATCTATACCTTCTGATTTACCTTTCTTCAACTTTCCCACTCTTCCTATTACTCACCTTACCTATTACCTCATCCCCAAAATTCCTATTTCTTCTAATATCACCTCACACACACCACTATCACCTCTTCATTACTGCCAATGTTAAGCTGATCTTCGAAGTATTCCCTCCCCACTCTCTTCACATCCATTTCATCAGTCACGAAAGTACCACCCTCATTCATTATTCTACAAAGATTTCCCTTACTCTCTTTACCTTTCGTACTTCCTTTCAGAGGACCTTCTATTCCCTTGTAAGTCTCCATTCATCCTCCTTCCAAACTGTTCATTTACCTATTTTTTCCTACTACGTATGCATCTTCTTCCTATATTCCTCCGTATATTTCCATACACTTTTCAAGATCATATTGCCAACACACACACACACACACACATATATATATATATATATATATATATATATATATATATATATATATATATATATATATATATATATATATATATATATATATATATATATATATATATATATATATATATATATATATATATATATATATAATATGACACTTGAACATCTTATCTACTATTACCTAAAATATATATATAACATCTTAGAACACAAAAAAACAAAAGGAATTTTTATTATTAATCATTTGAGATA
The DNA here is from genome assembly GCA_015478945.1 of Trachelipus rathkii. Classification (NCBI taxonomy): domain Eukaryota; kingdom Metazoa; phylum Arthropoda; class Malacostraca; order Isopoda; family Trachelipodidae; genus Trachelipus; species Trachelipus rathkii. The sequence continues at coordinate 9,395 of JABUQX010136032.1, read as the reverse complement.
TTTAGGCAAGGCTATAATTCTGGTCGAGTTAAGATTCTGTAAATTACAATATCAAAAAGAAGCGTTGGAATTGGAGAGATTGTTGCCGTGCTTCATAATTATTTGAGGATGAGGATCTTGGGATCATTTAACAGTCCGAATACGAATGTGAATATAAATTTTAACGGATGTTGTGCATATGTGGATGCGGATACCAGTTATACGGATGATAGGTGATGATATATTAATGATATTACAAGAATGATGAATATAATCCCATTTCTTTACCAGTTTGTCTAGTTACCATTTGTCACTGATACAAAAAAAAAGCTTTCATTTAAAACCATGAATTAATATAATCAATGGTTGCTGTTAATAGTCATGGCAATAATTTTCAATATATAGTAAATGTTTAATCACTTAAACAAGTGCTTTTGGAGTTATTAAAGAGAAAAAGCAATTCTGGGATCTTTTTTATTCTTTTAATGAACAGAAATTTTAAAGGGGGAAATAAAATATTGAAAACAAACAAACAAAAAAAAATAATAATAAAAAAATAAAAGACAAAAAACGTTTTTTGAATCAAAATAAAAATGGATAATTTTTTTTTTAACAAGTTGTTACATACACCACGCACGCACCTACACACACACACACACACACACACATATATATATATATATATATATATATATATATATATATATATATATATATATATATATATATATAGTTGTTATATATATATATATATATATATATATATATATATATATATATATATATATATATATATATATATTATTATTATATATATATATATATATATATATATATATATATATATATATATATATATATATATATATTAGAAGAGTATATATATATATATATATATATATATATATACTCCAGTATGCTTGTACCTATTAATATCGTATAAGTTCGTTTGTATATTTCAATTGAAATTGTGTAAAATATATTTTTCTGAATTAAAAAGTGTATTGAACAATGATTTCTATAACTCCCTCAGACAACCAGACAAATTTTTTCTTATGATATTATCTATTCACTTATAATAAAATTAGCTACAGTTGAATACTTTCAAATTTCACACATTTTTAATAGGGTTTTATTTTTATTTTATTTTTTTTTCTGAAAAAGGTTATGGCGTCACATAATTTGATATTAGTAAAATATGAAATTAAATCTTACTGCCAAATGTTTTCATTATTATTATTATTATTATTATTATTATTATTATTATTATTATTATTATTATTATTATTATTATTATTATTATTATTATTATTATTATTATTATTAGTAGTAGTAGTAGTAGTAGTAGTAGTAGTAGTATCTGATGTTTCATTCAATAAATTTTTATATATATAGTTACATATATATTTATCTAGACGCTCATTTAGCGTTATATGTTATATATATATATATATATATATATATATATATATATATATATATATATATATATATATATATGTAGTTGCGGCTGTAATATTATTGGAATCCGCTGATGCGATTGTAATGCGGATGTTAGAATCTAGAATTTAATTGATGCGGTTCTTCAACATATCTAAAACATTTTAAACAATTTTAAAATTTAGAAAATGCTATCACAAAATCGGTTTTAAAAATTTAAAATATCTATAATTCAGGTCCGGTAAAGTTTCTGTAATTTAGTAATATTGAAAAGAAGGTTCAACGTCGGAAAGAGGAAAGGTTTCATCAGTGATTGAACTAGTTGCCAGGATAAGGGTCGAGATTCCCAAAAAATAATTCTGCCTACAATCCGCTATCCTCATCCTCCATCTAATTACATATAACGGTTTGAAAAGGTCGTTAATATTTGAATCTTATTAAAGATATGTTACATTTTAAAACTGAAAGTTTCTCTGTATTTTCACCCTTGTACCTGTTCAAACGACTCTTGAAATGTGTACAATATGAATCCAGATCCAAAATTCCGTGAGTGTGGATGGAAATGAATAAAATCCTTAGAGAAAACTAAGAACTTTATTCCTTCATTTTCAAATATTTCTCAGAAATTAGTTTTTCTCCTAAGAAAATATTAAAGCCTGAAATATTTGAAAAGTTATTTGAACTTTTAAGTCATATTTTTAAAATAAATGCGGCAGTATTGAAAAAAAAAGTTTATGATAAATTTTCTTTATTCAATATACAATAAAATGATTTTTTTTTATATATATATATATACAGCTGACACCACCGCTCACGGGCAGAACCCTATCCAAGGAGGGGTGTACTGGATTTAACATCTGAATAGGACGAAGCGAAGTCTAAGGAGAAAATATTTCACGTTCTTCCACCCAATCAGTTATGAACCTGGGTCTCATTTAGTTGGGAGAGTGCTCTTCCACTGAGCTACCGGGTGTTCCCAATCCCAAGAGATATTTCTTCACAAGATTCGACGTTTCAGAGAAATTCAACTTGCACTTTTAATAAAAAATTATAATCATTGAGTATATATTAAAAGTGTTAATATAATATAGTTTTAAGATTGGGTCACTGCTGGGTGATTAAGGTAAAAGCTAGCTCAGCAAGTTGACTCAGTTTGGGACATTTTTCCTCATATGTCTTACTCAAGTCAAAATGTTTGGCGTCGCTTTGTGCTCTTTTTTTTTTCATCAGAAAGCAAATCAATATTTTTTTCATCTTTTTGTATTCAATCTTTTTGTTCATCGCCACTGCTTGATGTCAATTCAGAGAAAATAACTTTCATCAGTTTCAGTGGAATCACTGAATTTTTCTTTCTTTATCTTCAGTGCTTTTTTTCATTGAATTCATGATCAACTGTAATTTTTTATGGTTGGCGTTGAAAGAAATTGAGAAACGTTGTTTTCACGTTGCCTTCACAGAAGATGTGGTAAAACCTTGGATTTGTACCGTTGAGGCCAGAGAGGTTGAAACTGTAAAAATGGCTTTAATTCCCAAAGAATCAAATTTTATGATTACTTTTTTTTTGTCTGGACAATATTTTGTAATCTGCCATTTGCATTAGAAAATAATTCTTTAAATTACGATGATTTTGACGTTAATAACAAGGATTTTAGTGATTTCAATTGTGGAATAACATTTGCAATGGAAGCGCTGATAATAATCAGTTTTTTTTAGTTATTTTTTCATATAATTCTAGAGCTCCAATAGTATTTGTAATGATAATCTAATATATCAGTGCTTATATAGAATTTTTAATTTTTAATATTTAATTTTCGATATGAGGCTTGCAAATACATACAAAATCAAATTCTCATTCACGTAAAACGTCCGTTGTAGTATTAATTAATAGCTTTCTGTTCCATGTGGTGGACGCTTTGCAGATGTTTTGTAGATGTTTAGTAGATTATCTTGTAGATTACATTCAACTTTGGCTCTTGAAGCTTTTTTCCTAACAATAATTCGTCTAATCCATTATTGAATATTTTTACCATCTTCTCCATATATAATATGACTTTTCTTTTATGTTATCTTTGTAAATTTCTATATGAAGATATACAAAGTGTAAAATTAAAAACAGAGGGGAAACTAGATAGAAAATGGATATATTCATCCAAATAACACATCCAATCAATTTACTTCGCACAGAGATGAGACCCCTGAAAATTTATTGCGAATTTTTCGCATATCAAGATGCGAATGCAGGTATCGCAAATCTGCCATCACACACAGCACACACACACACGACACACATACACACACACAGCCACCACCACCACCACACACATACACACACTAACACTACACAACACACACACACATCCTACACAACACACACAATATCATATATAATATAATAGAATATATATATATAATATATATATAATATATTAATATAGTATATATATATATATATAATATATTATAAATATAAATTATTAATAATATATATAATTAAATTAATATTAATATATAATTATATATATATTAATCTTATAAACTTCTTTAATTCATGCATTTTGATCGAGTTCATGTAAGTTATGCAATGTTTAACTCAATTACACACCAACTGAGATATAGGCGATACAACTCCTCGACACTTATATTACATAACATCCTTTCTCGCTCCTCTCCAATTAAATTTTTAAGAAGTGGCCAAGAAAGAAGAAGGAAGAAGAAGAAGAAGAAGAAGAAGAAGTAAAAAGAGAAGAAGAAGAGAGAAGAAGAAGCAGAAGAAGAAGAAGATAGAGCCTGATGAGTGAAAGAAAAGAAAGATGAGGGAAAAAAGAAAACCTATCTCAATAATAAACTATTAAAATAAGATTTATCACTAAAAATATCTGTGCATCGTAATTTATTAATTTCTCTCTCTCTCTTCTCGCTCTCTCTCTCCTCAACTCATCTCTCTTCTCGTCCTTCTTGCTCTCTCTCTCTCGTCTCTCTCATCTTCTCTCTCTCTCGTCAAATGAAAAAATAACTTTCCATGTTGATCGTACTGTGTAAAAACGCCTTGCGCAACCACCTCCTAGTTTCCAAAATCTCGTCAGTTGTCACTGAGTCTCAGCCTGTCCCTACATTTTTCAATGAAAAAAATAATGGTATGTAATTTGAAGGGTCTACTATAAATTTATGGTGAGTGAATCAGACCCTCGGATTAGCTCAATAGCATAAGATTAATCGTGTTTTACGAAATGGTCAATAATTCATTCTAGTGAAATAAAATGGTTAATGAGATATTAAAGTAATGTCTTCGGTTATAAATGTGCACTCTGGCATAAAGGTTTTTAGTACTTAACATTTATTATATTTATATATATATTTATTATAATTATTATATAATATTATAATATATATATATAATAGATTATAAAATATAATAATATTATATATATAAGCTATATATAATATATAATATATATATATATAAATATATAGATATATAATATATATCCATCTGGTCGGTAAAGAACCGATGGGGAAGGTCAGTGATCTCACATCCAGAATCTGGGCAGTTGTCGAGAACGAAAACTTCATTTATTGAAGGACCCGACACAAGCAGATACACGACGGTCCATAATTTACAGTTAGTGTACATGTAAGAATGAGTAGAAGCGGTGAAGTTCTGGGCTCTCAGAGTTAGACAAAGGAAGATTGAGAGGAATGAGGGAGATATATCATATCAGAGAGTTAATAGAACAGTATCTGTTGTGTGTGTGTGTGTGTATGTGCGGTGTGTGTGTGTGTGTGTGTGTGTTGTGTTGTGTGTGAGAGAGAGAGAGAGAGATGAAGAGAGAGGGAGAGAGAGAGAGAGAGAGAGAGAGAAGACTGGTGAGAGTAGAGAGAGAAAGAGAAGAGAGAAGAGAGATGCAACAGTCCGTGGTAGGAAAGAGATTTGAGAGAATCAGTTTACTTCGTGGGTATATGAGGAAAAACCTTTCAAGAAGGACGTGTGGAGGAGGAACCACCTCAGATATGCGATGAATACATTACATACAAAGAACGAAACAACTGTAACTTGGGTTCCTAAAAGAATTCTTAAAGGTCTACTCAGAACACCTTGAATCTCTTTTAAAATCTTGCTTAATGAGAGAAATATTGATCTTTCAGTAAGATCACGAGAAGATGAAAGCAGGAAGACTCACTCTCGCCTCGTGAGCGCGATTCTCTTTCAATATTTTCAAATATTCTAAAAGTGCTAGTGGAAGATTTTGTTGAGTAGTAAAATGAAGGAACTGAATTTAACCATCTGAATACACTCTTACTTATCCCCAATTAAAAATGTAAAAAAAAGTCAGAGGTTCATCCCAGGAGCTATTGAATAATGGATTGGATAAAGATATAGAACGATTCACAAACTGTATTATGGATTTTGTGAACATTGAAATCACTAATAATGATTTCACACCGACGTTATTTATAGTAGAAACTTATAACAAATATATTATATTATACAATATATATATATATATATATATATAATATAATATTATATATATATATATTATATAGTATATAATATAAATTATTATATATATATATATAAATACATACTATATATATATATAGGATTGTATATTTCCGTACAGTCAGTCGATATATCGATAGTTTTTTTGACTATCGTGCATCCCAAATTTCTATGATTATAATATTGTATATGATATTTATTATTAATAGGTTAGGACCTAGGAATATGGCCTAGGATTGCAGTAGCATTATAGTGTGGTTAGGTTTTGATTACGGAACCGACCGGGCCCCGGCCCCGGCCCGGCCCAAAAATCCGGAAAAACCGGAGTTTTCTACCGGGTTTTATCTGTAAATTTACACTAAATAATTAGAGGGTTAAATCAAACAAATAAAAAATATATATTTTAATCCATTAACTCCTTTTTATAAATTGATGCAAAATATATAACATACCTAAATATAATCAATTTTTTTTTGGTATTTACTATGATTCAAATTAAAATTGAGCCCAAATTATAATTTTCCGAGTTTTTAAATAAAATATTTCGAAATTTGATATATCAAACGAATTCGGAAAAGCAAATAATATAATTGTTAGAATATTAATGTATTTATTTATTTAAAGTTAAATAATTCTTCCAGAAATGCAGAATATTTTCCGAGAAATCTCTTTTTCAAAATTATTTATTTAATTGAATTAATATATATATATATTATATATAGTATATATTATATATATACTATAATATATATAATTTTTATAATAATATTAATATATTTATATTATATTATATATAGTATATATATATATATAATATGAGTATATATATCGAATATTATATATATATATATTTATACACTATCTTTCTAGAAAATCAATTATTTGTCTAAAATTTAACTTACGAAAATATTTACTTTAATTAGAATTATTAAATGTATTACTTTTTATAATTAAATTATTAATTAATTGGTAATTATAATTTAATTATTTTTAAGTTTTAAGCCTTTAAGTGATTTTGACTTACATTTCTAATTTAGCTAACCCCGGCCGGCAAAATTCCGCCGGTCAGTTCCCTAGTTTTTGATAGATCTGATATTTTAAATCCTTAATTTACGATAAAAGCACGCCAATACAAACTAACATGCTACCGCGGTCTTAGGCTGTATTAATGGCGCTAAATCGATAATTAATCCACGAGATAAGTCATTCAAAAAATAGTCGATATATCGAGACTACAGAACTATACAATTAAAGTCTCTCATGTTAAAATTAATAATATATATAATATATTAATAATATATATATATATATATATAGTATAAACTGTTTATATTTATAATATATTATTGTATATATTGTTTATTTATAATATATTATATACTTAATAATAATGTATAGTAGTTTTATATATATTATATATATAATAAGAATATTATTTATAGTATGTATATTATTATCTATATATAATAAAGGTGTTATAATTGACAACCTAAGCTGAAAGATATTCATATACTCTTACACAATTTACCTATTATATTATATTATAGAAGTTATGCATATATATATAGTAATAGTATGTATTTCATTAACAGCAAAATATAATGTTTTCAAACAGATATCTCAAAAACTACCAAAGCTACAGGGAAAAGGAATACAGTTGGAATCCTGGTAAAATATTTTGTGGCCGGATATATGTATAAAAAAACCAAAAAAAAAAAAAAAAAAAATCAAAAAAAAAAAAACAAATAAAACTTTACTCAAAAGAGTGTACATACATACCTCCTAACAAGCGAATAAAGGATACAATTTATGTGGAGTTCCTTGTAAAACTTTTTAGTTAGGAAACTGTTAAAAATAAATAAAATAATATAGTAAATAATAAAATAAATATTGGTTATTATTTTTAGGAGCAGGTGACAGTATTACTATAAACTAAACTATTTATGATACTTAGTATATATATATGAGTGTATATAATAAATATATTAATAATTATTAAAATTGATAGTATTAATATATATAATAATATAAATTATATATTAGTTATGTATATATATAATATATAACCTACTGTTATATATATTATTTGAAAGGTGGAAAAAATATTGGAATTTTAGGGCGGCCTCGAGTGGACGTTTTTAGTTCAGTTTGGAAGAATTTTCACAGACCCGTCCAGAGGAAGGAGGGCGACAGGTAGGAACCCCCGCGACCCCAAATTACCAAAGAGCGGCGGTTTTCCGGAGACCCTTCCCCGGAGGGTGTGATTAGTCCTTTTACCCCGTAGTTTCCCCGAAGGCCGATGAGACCCACGATCCTGCCATCTTTGCAGTTTCCCGTTGGGGTATTCTTTAGTAAAAGCAAAAAAAGCAAAAATTAATTTAATATTGTAGTTTTTGAATTTTTTTTTTTTTTTTTTTTTTTTTTTTTTTTTTTTTTTTTTTTTACACTTTTCCGAGCACTAAAATTGACCAGCATTCCAAGCAATGTATTCCTTTCCCTGTAGCTATTGGACTTCTTGAGGTAAGAGTTGATAAGTTTTCAGCAATTTTTGCTGTGGATGAAGTACATCTTTCCGTTAATCCCATATTTACTGTCTAACCCCCCTACTTATTAAGGTGCTTATATACTTATTATATATATGTTTATTATATAATATATATAATTATACTATATAATATTTATATTATAGAAAAGTCTTAAATACTTCAATATTTTAAATAATAAGAATAGTAAAATATCAACTAGAGATACATATAGCCTATCTAATCCACTGTATAAATATATAGCTCAAACTTATTATATATCTAGTTAATATACATAATATAGTATATATACTATAATCGTATATTATATATATCTATATATTATACTAGAGATATATCGTAGCTCTTTCATCAATATACTTACCTATCACTATATATAAAGTATATATATGTTAATAATATTATATGTAGTATTAGCGTATCGTATTCTACAAAATATTCTTTCCCATATGCTCTATATCATTATGTAGGTCATTTGCTTAGAGATTCTTTATATGTTTAAATATTTATTTGTCGAAATTTAATCCTGAAAAGAATTTTATTTCCTACGTTCTTTATAATTTAAACATAATCTGAAGCTGGTAAGAAATTTCAAGTTATTTCTAAGAATTTTGTTTCTTTAACTTAGTAATCAATAACAGATTGCGAAATCGTAAATTCTGTCCTTTTACGCGACTCTCTACACATCACGCCATCACGCACGACAACAACAAAGACACACACACACAAACAATAATAAATACTAATATAACAAAGTCTAGGTTATATATATATAATATAATGTAGTTAAGATATATATATAGATCTATATATATATAATGCTACATATTATGTGAATGGGATGCGTTGAGATGTGAGTGAATGTTTCTTCGATAAATGCTGTTTGTTTGTTTGTGTGGTGTGTGTGTTGTAGTGATATTGTAATAAATGCT
>JABUQX010136031.1:12500-15000 GCA_015478945.1 Trachelipus rathkii | reverse complement strand
GATTAGTCATTGCCTAAAATTCACGCTCGTTTAATTAATACCGATGATTTAATTTATTTAGTCTTCAAATTTATTTAGTCTTCAAATAACAACGTCTGAAAGAGGATTCAGATAAAATAAGGATCAAAAGCTAACGTTTTCTAACAGCTTATGAAGAAGACCATGTAAATACTTTTAAATATATTCTTGCAGTTTTATTGATATTAATTTTTAAGGCCATCTACTATATATATATATATATATATATATATATATATATATATTATATATATATATATATTATATATATATATATATATATATATATATATATATATATATAGTTATTATTATTATTATAAAAGTTACATATATATATATATATATATATATATATATATATATATATATATATATATATATATATATATTATATATATATATATATATATATATATATATATATATATATATATAGCATATATATATATATATATATATATATTTTCTTTTTTTTTTTTATAGTTGCTCAATTACCACTCATCGGGCAGAGCCCTATTCAGGGAGGGGGGTGTTACACGCCAAAATTTCATCTGCTAGCGCAAATTACGCAGATGAGCGCAGACAGGGTTTAAAGTGAGGGAGATTAAATTCAGCAGGAAAAACACAGAGATGGAAGAGAGTTCCACAGAACAGAGGCAGGAAAGAAGGAAGACCGCAAAGAACCCTAGCCTGAGTACTGCCAATATCTACACAGAACTCGTGAGCAGACACAGCACCCCTTTTTGTGCTACGAGGGCGACGTAAAGGTGGTGGTACGCAGTGGTAATTTCCCTGAACATCCTGCCGCCATGATACCTATAGAAAGTGAGATAGCACCAAATATCGCGCCGCAGAGATAGAGGGTCATAGTCGAGTACAGAACAGTTATAGCCTTTGGCTTTTTGGACTCGACCCTGTCCAAAAAGCCGGGTGAAACCAGAGTCCCAGATATGAGAACAGTATTCCATACAAGGGCGGATGAGACCCTTGTATAGCTGGAGTAACTGAGAAGAGGAAAAAAGTCTCGCAGTCTAAACAGAACTCCCAGTTTCTTTGAGGCCGCCCTATAAACTGCCAGATGAGGCTTCCAAGACATTTTTTTGTTTAAGTGAGGCCAAGGATGTTTATATTGTTTCAATAGAGAAATGAGAGAACCGTCGAAAGAGATAGGAAAGTTAGAAGGTGTTTTAGAGAGGAGATTTGTAGAAGTTGAGTTTTTAAAGAATTGAATTTCACAAGGTTGAGACGACCCCAATCGGAAATTCTATCCAGATCAACGAGAATAGAATCGGAAAGATTAAGACGAGAGGCAATTCTAGAAGTAAAAGAGGGAGCAGAATTGAAATGAGTTGAAGAATGAAGGGTCGAGTCATCGGCATATGAGTGGGATAGAGTTAGATGTGCAGGTGAGAAGATCATTAATGAAAAGTAGGAATAAAGTAGAGATAAGACAGAACCCTGAGGAACACCACAATATTGACAGAAAAAGAAGAAGAAGTCGCCCATCAACCACATGCCGATATTGAGCGACTTGAAAGAAAGCTAGACATAAGTAAGCAAAGAGAAGGAGGAAACCCAAAGGAGGGGAGCTTGGAGAGCAGTGACGCGTGCCATACCCGGTCAAATGCTGGATATGTCAAGCGCCACCATGCAAGTCTCCCCGTAGTTCCTAAGAGCGGAAAACCATAAATCGGTTAAATAGAAAAGTATATCGCCAGTAGACCTTGAACGCCGAAAGCCGTACTGGCGATCGGAAAGAAGAGAATGAGATTCCAGATGGTCTAAGAAATGAGAGTTGAGAAGGGTTTCAAAGATCTTAGATAGAATACAAGTGAGAGCTAAAGGCGATAGTTAGAAGGATCAGAGCGGCTTCCTTATATTCGGAAATAGGTTGAACATGTGCGTGCTTCCACCACTGAGGAAAGTGCTAGTATTGGAGACATAGAGAGAATATGTTGTACAGAGAGGTGGGTTAGCACGTTAGCAGATTCTCAAAACTCTGGGAGGAATGTCATCCGGGTCGCTCGACTTCCTAACGTCCATAGATTTCAGGAGCCCATGTACCCTCCGATCAAATGTAATCATAGGCAGATATATGTCATCTGAGAGGAGAAGAAGGAGGAGGAATGCCAGGAATCGTCCAGGGTTGAGTTAGAGGAAAATAGAGGCCGAAGAGATTAGCCTTTTCAGTTGGAGAGTTAGCGACGGAGCCATCGGATCGAATAAGAGGAGGAAAGGCAGATTACAGAAGTTATTAGAGATGCTTTTATAAGAGGCTGTGAAAGATTTATCAGTAGTGGAGAACTATGAGGCTAGCGCAATTTCGTTTGATGAAAGCCCGCTGTTCGTCGAAGAGTATCCCCGCAACGATTTCTAGCTGAATGAAAATTAAAGGAGAGTGATAGAAGAACGAGAATTTTTCTACCCCCGATACGCACTGTCTCGAACTTCTGAATGGGCCAGAGAACAAGCACGACTG
>JABUQX010136031.1:0-2500 GCA_015478945.1 Trachelipus rathkii | reverse complement strand
TTATATTATATTAGTTATTATTATTATTATTATTATATATATATATATTACAGTTATCATTATTGGTATATATATATATATATATATATTATATATATATATATTATATATATATTGGTATTACAGTAGTATATAAAGATCAAACTGATCAATGTCAGTCATTAGCGTTAATGTCTTTTATGCTTTTTGCGCCTGTAGGGCTTTGGCGATTTTAACGCTTGAAGCGCCAATTAGCGGTTTCCCGATGATGGAGCAGCATTTTCCGATACAACTGCGCGTTTAGCCCAGCCCCAAGTCCCCACGGGTACGCACCGCACACCGCACACCGCACACCGCACACCGCACACCGCACACCGCACACCGCACCTCACCTGGAGTTTTATTTTGCTATTATTGCCAGTTATTATTATTACATTACATTACATTCACACATGGTGCAGTGCATAGTGCAGTGGTGGTAAGGTAGTGCAGGTGCAGGTTGCCAGACAAAATCTTGTCAGACGAGGTTACGTCTCGTGGTCCCGAACGGGGACCTCGCCTGCCGAGTGTTCACTGGCCGAAATTTGCGAGATTTCTCCAGAGTTGAATTTCTAGAAACACCCGAGTAGTTCCCGCAATCGGCGTCGCGGTGCCGAGTTAAACACCGTATAACAACAATAAACACATAGAGGTCGTAGAGCTCGAATAGTTGGCAAGAAATGTAAGGTGCCTAGGATCCGCAGTAAACCACAGCCAAATACTGATAGAAAGCCGAAACTGATACAGCCTTTTGTGTCAAAATTCAGCGCGCCAGGGTGACTTCCAATCAGTATTTGGGACCTCAGCCCCCAGTCTGAAATAGTTTTCGTAGAGTAAACCGGTATACAACCTTCTAAGGAGGCCTTGATGGGCATGGAGAATGATTGTAAGGCGTCTCCAGCACACTCGTGCGCCCGAAATGCTGATTACAGAATCAACGAAACTGATACTGCCTTTAGGCCGTAGCCCAGAGCTAAATGTATCTGGGGGACCTGACCTCAAATCTGAATATTGACCCAGAATAAACTCATTAGCAGTACCATATCGCATAAAGGGTTAATGTTTATCATACCACAAAAACTGAATATTGGTGCAGAACAACGAAATCTCTGTATCTTTTCTTATGATGTATCCGATACAGAAAGAAAAATAAAAATAAAATTAAATAAATAAATAAATATCAAATAAATTTACCTCTTTTATGTTTATAACTTCGCTTTTTCATTACCTTCAGCAGTAAATCACCAAATCAAACCAATATCCAACCTCCCTCCTTTTGATCTATTGATCTGTTGATTAAGGTCATATTTTTTACTGTAATTGTGGTCTGTTTCACATAGCCCTAACACATCAAAATCACTGAGGCCCGTCTTCCTCGGACACTCAGACTGATCTATTGATCTATTGATTGATGTGAAATTTTTGCCAAATTAAACGTTTATTGGGCTGGCCCCAAATCAGCAACCACTAAATCAAACTAGCCATTCAACCTTCTCCCTGCCAGACCATTGATCTTGTTATCTATTGATTAAAGTCACTGGAGTATCATTTTAAGATGTAAATCAGTCTTTTATACAAAGATCAATCAATATATGTTAACGTAAACAAAGCCACATTAATGCGTCTCATTTTCTTAGCATCACTCCAAACTAAGAATATACCCAATAAAGAGAACCCGATACGCTAAACATGCAATAAATTCGTAAAGTTCATCATCACGTACAAAGACGTAATACTACCACTTAAACAAGTTATATTCCTAACATAGCAACGTGCCACCATTTAGCAAAATTATCACAACGCTGGTTATCACAGATCGGGTCGAGTATACTCTACTCGCTAAATAAGGTTTTCACATTAATAAAGCAAACACATGTGAACTAAGAAAATAATGTCTTATCACACGCAAAACACGAATAAACTGAAAATACGCCAACAGTCAATGCACTAACAAGACATACAAAACATAATTCATTACTTTTATCAAACATAATATGACATTACACTTTGATGACATCTTTATAGTTAGGAATACACATCTTCTAACTAGCATAATAATTTAGCCAGATAAACAAAAGTTCTTTCTGTAAAGCAAATTATGAACATAGCATTGTCGCACATCGGCGCATAATAACTAACATCTTAAACAACTTTAATCTGTTTTCGGATATGACTGGTCATTCTCGGTAAGTACATTAAATAAATAAATACATTCAAACATAGCGTATTTTTAAATATACAATCCATTTCAATCAAGTGACATACTTGTGAAAATTTGATGTTCATGCCCAACACCATCCGATGGGATAAGATAAATACCTGAGGCATCAACCATTTTCCGCATAACAGCACCCGCCATCGCAGAGCAATAACCTGTCGAACATTGCATATCCCGCAAACCCAGCGTTAACACGCATATGAGCAAATCCGCATCACACTTGTAAGATACAACAGCTCATAACATGCTAACAAAGATCTCATG
>JABUQX010136030.1:0-12500 GCA_015478945.1 Trachelipus rathkii | reverse complement strand
AATTTGGACCTCACGAGCGACTTTTGAATTTAAAAACAAACTTTAGATTCGAAAAATTGGTTTCAATGGAATCGCCCCTTAGATAAACATTAGCGAACTTCTAGAAATATGTCAGAAAAAGAAAAAAAAATTCCAAAAGAAATTATTATTATTATTATTATTATTATTATTATTATTATTATTATTATTATTCAAAACTGACAGTAGCTGTTACCCTGTAGGATCAAAAACATTTTGATATATCCAGTTTACCTGAAATTTTTGTTCAAAAAATTTCATGATAATTCGGAAAAAAAGGATTACCTACTGACGTTATTTTAAAATTTTCACATATTTCTATTATTCTTAAATATTTTATAGTATTTAAATTATTCCAGTAGCATCTTTTCGACGCGATCTCCTTTTTTCAAAAAACATTATGAACAAGATTCTGCCATTTTACTGTGTATACGTTGAGGTTTACGGTACCGAGAGACCAGATTAACATCCGAATATTCCTCTCTTTAAAAAGAATTGGACAAATACTTTTTTGGGGTCAGACGAAATCTTCAGTTTGTCCGTACATTAATATATACTCATTAATGATCATATATATATATATAATATATATATATACTTATATATATATATTATATATATATATTATATATACATATAAAATATAATAATATAATACTATATACTATATATATATATATATATATATACATATTATTATA
Organism: Trachelipus rathkii; assembly: GCA_015478945.1. Lineage (NCBI taxonomy): Eukaryota > Metazoa > Arthropoda > Malacostraca > Isopoda > Trachelipodidae > Trachelipus > Trachelipus rathkii. The sequence goes on along the minus strand of JABUQX010136030.1, from coordinate 11,781 downwards.
TATTATATCCTATATATATTATATCTATATATATATACTATATATATAATATATTAATATCAGCGCTTGGTGCTCATTAGTACCAAGTTTACCTTTGATACTGGAACTTAGTACATTTTGGGCCATAGTCAACTTTAACTTAGCAGTCTTCTAAAACGCCAGTGTAGTTGGCACCTCCGTGTCTTGGAAAAATTTTGCCCAAAGACTTTGCCTAATTCTTTGGCATTTTTAACTTTCTTTTTTTTGTTTTCTATCATTTTCCTACGTACTTTTAAATATAATTTTGCTATGGATATTTTCCAAAAATAATTTTCTCACAACTTCTCATTTATAATCTACATCTCACTTTACATGTCAATGAAAAGGGCCAACATTAACCTATATATATATTATATTATATACTAATATATATATATTACATATACTATATTATATAATTATTACTATAAATATTATAATTATAGATGTATAGATGCTCCAAATTTATATATTATAATAATAATATATATATAATTTATTATATACTATATATATTATTAATAAATATGTTATATATATATATATATATAAATATATACTATTTATAATATATATAATATTCTATATATAATTATATATTTATATAGAAGATATGATTATATACTATATATTTATATATATTTATCGAATTATATATATTATATCTATATTAATATATAGGCCCGACGGAAATAACCAAAATAAGAATCTTTTGTGAGCCCATTTTAAATAGGCATTCGTTCGGGGTAAGAATCTCCCATTGTCACGACTACCCCAATATAACTGGTTATAATAAACCGGTTGTATATTAAATAATATAATAAAATCAATAAAATTAAAATCAGGATAAAGGACTAAAATATCACAACAAGGTCATTAATAATGTAGAAAGAATTGTAATAATCAATAGCCACACATCCACACTTACGAAATGTGCAGTCAAACAAATAACCGCTGGAGTACTCTGGCTAGTCATGATTCTACTTTCTTCGTACTCATATTGTACACTAGGAGTCTCTTTATCTCTATACCGTCTTGACTCAGGGTCATTCTGACATATTATCTTCGCTCTATCTCTTGTAATTCGATTACGTAATTTGATTCAAATATTAAATACTAAGATACGAATACTCTTGCTCTCCTCTCTTCTCTGCATACAGTCTAATCTGTACTCTCCTACTTCTGTCAAATACTTTATACTGCGATCTCTACTTATCTCCATCTATTTTCTCTCGTCTCTCATCTTTCTCTCCTTCCTCTGTGGGTGACCTCACCTTCCTCTCCTTCTATCATCTCTTCTCTCTCTATCTCTCTCCTCTCTCTCTCTCTCTCTCTCTCTCTCTCTGATCTCTCTCTCTGCTCTCTTCTCTCTTCTCACTCACTCTTTCTCTCTACATCTCTCTCTCTCTATCTCTACTCTCTCTCTCTCTTCTTGCCTCTGGCTCTCTCTTCTCTCTCTCTACGTCTCTCTCTCTCTCTCTCTCTCTATCTCTCTCTCTCTTCATAACTCTCTCTCTCTCTACTTTCTCTCTCTCTCTCTGCGTCTCTCTCGCTCTCTCTCGTTCTCTCTCTCTCTCTCTCTCATCTCTCTCTCTCTCTCTCTCTCTCTCTATCTCTCTCTCCTCTCTCTCTCTCATCTCTGCTCTCTCTCTCTACTCTCGTCTTCTCTCTCATTACTCTCTCTCTCTTCTCTTCTCTCTATTCTCTCGTCTCTCTCTCTCTCTCTTCTCTCTCTCTCTTCTCGTCTTCTCTCTCTCTTCCTCAATCTCTCTCTCCTCTTTCTCTTCTTCTCTCTTACTCTCTCTCCTCTCTCTCTCTCTCTCTCTCTGCTCTCTCTCTTCTCTCTCTCTTTCTCTCTCGTCTTTCTCTCTCTCTTCTCTACTCTCTCTTTCTCTCATCTCTCTCTCATCTCTCTCTCATCTACTCTCTCTCTCTCTCTGCTCTCTCTCTCTCTCTCTCTCTCTCTCTGGCTCTCTCTCTATTTCAAAAGAAGTTACAATATAACATAGTGCCAAGTTTTTAAATATATGCTATATAAGTGTCTGTGTGAGACTCATATCAAATTTAATGCTGCCTGCTTCATGCGAATGTATTATCAGGGAAGGATCCTTTATTCCTGCCTGTGTATATGGCATTATACATTTAAAACAGCTCCTTCGCCGAATAGCTAATGTTTAATCATTTGTACTACTACTCTGCATAGGCCTTTCATGATGTCTGAGGATGAATTCTTCCTGCAGATATATGAATTCATATATGTTAGAAATAGTAATAACTAGGAATTTACCCTGTTCTATGATAGCCTGTTGTTTATTTGTTTTTTGTTTAGGGACAGGTGGGTCCAACGCCTAACTTGTTGTGAATTTAGCTAGTAAGAAAATAGTAACTTGTAAAGAATAAAACCATTCTCAATTACACCTATAAAGAAGCGGTCCCTAAGCGATCCAGCTTCTAGATAGTGTGGACCCCGAGATGTTTGAAGATATGATTTTCCGCAGTGGCGGTATGGTATCAGAACACCCACAACACAGAGCCACGTGCAAAAACCTATTACAACACCGCCAGCCCCTCGCCTTTGTCCCTATTTGTTCTGTCTTATTCAGTCTATTTTTATTTCACCGGGGTCGCTTCCATCCTCTCGGTGTGTTTGGGCCTTTTTATTCTCACTCTTCCTTCCCCGCTTTCGCCGCGTCCAGCATGCCGCCGACTTCCCAGCGGCCCGGCGCCTGTACACGCCGTAAGTAGTCTGCCCACTACCCGCCGTTGGGTCCCTGCACTGCCCTTGGTCCGGTCAGTTCTGTCTTTTTCCTTCCCCCCCAGATTCGCTTTGGTCCTCCCTTCTTGGTTCTATCTTCGGTCTTTTCTTGTTCCTTCTCCCTTTTCTTCCTTCTTTCGTGCTTCTTGAGAGACTTGCATATCATTGCATTCTTCTTCTTCATTCCTTCTTTCTTGCATTCTTCTTCTTCTTCTTCTATGCTTCTTATTCTCCTTATTCTTCTTTTCTTCTTGCTTCTCTTCTTTTCTTCTTGCTTCTTCTTCTTCTGCTCTTCTTGCTTCTTCTTGCTTCTTCTTCTTATTCTTCTTCTTCTTCTTCTTCCACGTCTTCTTCTTCTTCTTCTTCTTCTCCCCCCTTGTCCGTGTCTTCCTCCTCCACGTTCTCGCCCCCTCTCTTAGTGGCGGGCGGCACCTCTCTTGTCCCCTCCCTCCTGCTCCGCCTCTCTCCTCTCACTACACCATCTCATCACCCCCACCCCGTTTTAGATTCTATATTATTTATATTTATATTATATATTTATATATATATAATATATAATAATTATATTTTATATATAATATTTATATTATGATTATATAAATAATATAATATACTTATATATATATATATAATTTTATAATACTAATATATAAAATAATATATATATATAATATAATAAATCAATAAAAAATTAATATTAATTTAATTAATATATAGTATTATATTAAATTAATATTCTTACATATATATTTATTATAATATATTTAGAATATATATAGATAATTATAATATAATATAAATAGAATGATACGGTTTTTTGGAATTTATTTAGAATAATTTTTGAATTTTTTGAGTTTTTTGAATTTTGAATACGGGAAAATTTTAAATTTGAAAAATTTTTTTTTTACAGTTGAATGAACCATTAATGATAAACTCAATAGCTCTGAGATTCAAATAATTACTACTAACTTTCAAACCTTAAAAAAAAAAAAAGGATTGGTTTTTCTTTATTATTATTTTTCCGTGACGCAACGAAATACTTCAAAAAATCAGAAATGGATGTTTCCTTCAAAATCCAAAATCCAACCTGATATATAATATAATGCTGAAACGTTAGATTTTCTTTCCTGTCCTTCCTTGATCTATATATATATAATACCTATATATATTACCTATATATATATTATATGATATAATATATAATTTATATATATATATTCATATCATATAATATATATATTATATATATATATATTATATATATAATTAATGGTTAAAAGGTATAGAAAAAGGATAGGACTGGATAGGAGGAGCATGACTGGAGATACTAATAATATCTCTTGTGATAAATTAAATTGTAAATAGCAAGAGTGATGCCATACCTAACAGCAGGGTAACATAAATCGATGAATATGCTTGGATATAGTAAGGTATAAAACGGAAGTGCAAAAGAAAAACACGAAGAGGTGCTGGAGTGAAGAAAGTAGAAGAATATGTCAGAAATAAAGAGTGGAAAACTAGAATTGTATTATAGTAGAAGGTGGCTAGTAAATAATTAGAAACTCTAAACAAAACAAGGTTACTGTGAATGTGAGGCATATAAAAATGATACAAGAAATAGTTGAAAGAAGTGTGAGAAGTTAAAAAGAAGATAAGCGTTGTAAAAGAGAGAGAGAGGCGGAGAAATGAGAAAAGTGAAATTGGCGTTAGCAAGAAAGGAAGAGATTTGTAATTATAGTAATGTGAGAGAACACATAAATTATAGTAGGATTCAAAAGATGGAATAAATGGTATACTAATTAATGACAACGCATCTAGGAAATAAGCATAGGTAGAAATTTATTGGTGAATCAAAATTGACCGGCAAACATGTGAAAAGTATGGAAATGAAGTTCTCAGATAGATACTGTATAAATGGGTTAAATTAAAACATAACAGGAGAAGGAGGAGGAGCGGAAATAGATAATAGTATAAAAGGTTAGAGTGAGCGAGAGTGAAGATGTAGGAGGGGACGTAAAATCACTATGGAAGTATTAGAGGTCCTCAGAGCTCTCAATGAAAGTAGAGTGAAGAACGTCTACAATACACCGGGGTAGACTAAGATCGGTAATACCTCCATAGCAACTTCGAAATATAAAAGATGGGAAGGATATAAGATAAATGGAACATATAAAACGAAATTTGAAACTATTAAATAGTATATGTTGTAATCTAAACTGATAGATGTGAATAAGTAACACCATAGAATAAACGGTATACTAAAGCGTGAAACGATCAACCTATCAGTGCCAATAATAAATAAGGGAAAATGAGAATCAAATTATACTTCGATACAGTAGAGAGTGATTATAATAAACTACCAATTCGACAGAGGGAAATTTCCAATAATGAACCATCTCTGGCGCGACTAACACACACAGAACATTACAGCCACAGCGAAACTACCTACATAGCGAGACTCCCAGAAGAAAAAATCGAAGTTTAGAGTCATATAATGTGTAGACTTAAGTTTAATAAGAGCCCAGATATTGTATTGACTGAAAGTGAATAAATACTAGACACAGTAATATATGAATAATAAAGATAAACATAAAGCACTTCGGATTCAATAACTAATTGTTCCTCATTTCATGAGAATTATACGATCTGAACTGAATAATAATAGGTGATAATCATAGGATACTGTTAACAAACGAGGTAGACGATACTAATAGTTTCATAGATCGTGCAAGAAAGCAGTTCGATTCTAATACTTACTTGAAGAATAATCCAGAATGCACGAACTAGCAGGCAGTTTAGTGGCGTGGTGGTTGCACGAAAACGCCCAGAAGAAACTCACTATGCAGTGGAACGTGAATGTAGGGGCACCAGAATGAGATGTGGAGTCCTTTCTGATAGGAGGATTCTGTCAGCTAATGAAGGACAAAACCAAGTCCAGATCAAAAGAATTCGTGAAAAAACATTGAATAGGAAAGAATCTAAGAACATGCCTCTCAAACGGAAGTAGAATCACGGGGCTAAAACAAAGGAAGTGTCTGTTAATAATAAAAGTACTTGTCACCTAATACTTTTAGTTATTGTATCAGACCCTCGGATGTACATAAGTTGATCAATAAGAAGGTGACGTGAAGATAGACTATCTGGAGATACTGCAAGAAAATATAAGCTAAATTTCGATGAATTAATAATCATGACCGTACTGTACTTCAGATTACGTGCTAGGAAGCGTGAATAACAAGAATGGAAGAAGCATCGTGAGAGATGGATGAGTTGATCGAGTTTTTGCGAAATCGGTTATAGAGAGAGGCCGGTTGACGTGAATTTTGGAAAGGGAACAGAAAATAAGAGGAGGAATCACTATGGTTAGACGGATCGGGAAGATAGATGAACACAAGAGGAGGGAGAAGAAGGAGGAGGCATTGGGATTTTGTGTTATTTGTTTTTTTTGTTTTTTTTTTTGTTTATTTATATTTGTTTAGCGCGTGAGGATTTTAGGAAGCTATTATGTTACTAATATCTGTTGCTCGAGTATATTGGCAAGAATCTCGAAGGTTTTATATTATAATTTCTTGACAAGAGGATCTCAGCAGTAGCACTATGAGGTGAGCATGTTAAATTGTGGCTTGTAGCGCTTTTTTCACACAGCGACCGCGCTAGTGCGCTAATATCTCATACTCGTGCAACCGCTTGTTCCGCCATCGTTCCTCAACACACTCGGGTTCACTGTTCTCTTGCCTAGATACCTCGTACCGTAAGTGCTCCGACTGGGTTTCAGAACATGGATCCTGACTCGATCTGTGAAACCGCATCTCCGATATTCCTTACGATTCTGTGATATTAATAGTCACTCACCTTGTATGGTGTTAACTACGGACAAGATGTCAAGTAGGTCTAACCGGTGTCACCACATCAAAGAGAAAGCGAAATGAAGAATAGGCGAAGATAATACTGAGCAACGTCGAGTGCTGTGATGCTGTATCCGCTCTCAGAGTTCATGGATGTCTGGCACAGACGAATTATAATTGGGAACTGGATTTTTAGGTTAGAGCAGAAACAACGTATACGAGGCGTAATTCACCAACCACAACATAGATGAACGCCGCGCTCGATCGGGTAGAATATAACGTAATATATCCGAGAAGGCCATATTATTTGGAATAAAAAATGGCGCAGATGCTGGCCACCCCACGCATAGAGGAAGGAACGGGTGAGAGATACGTGGTACGTTAGGAGGCGGTTATAGACTACCCTTTGAGGGAAGTGATGCACACAGGTAAATACTGACGAATCGGTGACGAGCTTTGAAGATGAAGACGGAGTGAGGATGATGTGTTAAGAGGCTTTGGATTGGGGAGACGGAGGATCCACCTTACGTAGCGACAAGAGAGACTGTGCAAATTGATATGACGGTATAGCGAGCACGATGCGGGTCTGTCCTTCCTCAGTGGAAGAGTGAACCGCTTCGAGACATTCACGAAATGTCACGACTGGCATGTTCGTGCGTTCAGATACTGCGCAGCACAGCAACTACGTCATGGGCGACACTGAGATTGGTGCTGGGACTTCCACGAGCGGAACACCGAGGGATATGTAGCGACCAGACGTCTCAAGTATATCCATGCGACTGTGCATAGGCTTCAACGTTGTGACTGCACAGAATTCTTCTTGAACCCACACCTCGCACCCGGTCTGTTGAACCGCTGCTTGTCCTCTCTAAACTCTGCTCTCAGCAGAGATGATAAACAGGTCTAGACGCCCGTTGACGCCCTAAACACATTCATCAAATACTATTAGTGTTAACCTAATAGAATCTCTCAACTGGTCTCCGCTCACGGCTACGTCAAAACGAGTCAATAACGCCTCAACGCCTCGACTTCTAACATTATCTCCCTTTCTCCCTCGATATTAATATAGGGGGATAAACTCTGAGCCGATTATCTGCACTTATTCCATAGCGTCAACCAATCCTTAATACCCAGCCCACTACTCACAACCTATCAACGCGTTAACCTACAAGTGATCTTCGCAGAGGTAAAGTATATACAGTCTTCTCATGGCATCGTTTCTCTGAAGGCCCGGATGGTCCCGGATTTATTGAGAACGTAGCATGGCTAGATTAAAATCTGGCTTTTACTTTCTCTCTACATCACTTCGAGAACTAGTTTAATTAAATTAAACACTTTGTCGCTCTCGTGATCGCAACGTATCCTATCATACTTGGCGTTTCCTTTACTTATCGCTCACGTGTCCTCGTTTCACTACTATCTAGCTTTCTTGTATACTTCCCGCCTAGAGCGCCAGTATTCACACATGGGTCTGTTACTGTATCACACATACTCTATCGGTATTGGACAGCGAATAATTGCTCTCAGAGACCCACCTTGGCTCAACATCCAATCAGGATTAGTGAGAAACTTTTCAGCTATAGCCAACCGTCAGTAGAGGAGCGATGGAGGGATGAGCTGGCTCTTTTTATCTCCTTTTTCTCTCATGCCTGAATATCACAAGGATGTTCTTCTTGTAATATCTTAACTAGATTCAAGTACCACTAAATCTTAGCCTTCTTGATCGATTTTCACGGCTCTATAGATTACCTTCGATTTATTACCCAACAACTCCTTACTCAAAGACTCGGTGACTTAATCCCCTCTTTCAGGGCCGTTTACAACTTTTTCTCTAGTCTAAATGGTACTCTGTATTCCATTCCTCTATTATATATATATTAAGGTAAATGGAGAAGGTCGTTTTATATGATACGTTGTGATTCACTGTCTACTCCGCCGCCAGTTTCCGTCTTTGGGGTGTTTACTCGGAATCGCCTGTATATTAAGTCGACATCAGCCCATCCTCGGCGTTACTGTAACTTTTTGTCCCATGTCTAAATCTTTTATGAGTATAGACCTGGTCGATAATAGGCGTGTCATATTTGAATTGGTGATATATCTTTTCTTCATTTACTTCCCCACAGGTTTACTACCTAGGTTCTGCAGAGCTTAAGTGAGGGATTTACGCTATATTCGCTTATCACTCTCCAATGTCATCTATATAGGTAGTTAGTTCTCACCTGTACCTCTTAATTTTTCATGACAGAAGTGACTTTTCCTTCTTTTATATGCATTACACTTGCTCTTTCAATGAATACCTCACTTTATTTAGAATATAAGCATTCTGTGGAACTATATATAATCATATATATTAGACCACATGCCCACACCCACCTTTGCTCTAGATGCTCGCCCTGCCTTCCTGCGAGAGATAGGCTGTGAATATACCTCACAACTAACAAATTAGGCTACGCACATAAGGCAGCGGAGTGTATGTTATAGACATATGACTGAGGATTAGATAATTGCCACATACTTGAGTTCAAAGAGCATTATGTGGCGTCCACTGTTACTAGTAAGTTGTTTGGTTCTTCCTCACGTATTAACTATCAATAGGTCACCTATAATGGGACAACGTGTATCAGCGCGTAGGATCGCGCGATAATGAAATTACTCGACCGCGATACCACCTAAGAATAGAACGACCGGGAAAATGGAGTGAGAAGTGTACAAGGCAAAGACCATGCAATATAAGAGGAGGCACCAGGCACCCTCAAGGGATACGCATCATGTTCTCGAGCGTAACCTAGCTGTGGAAATTATTATAGGAGTAGTTCTGCCTTGAATTAAAATAGTAGAGCAAACCTTCGTACCCATATGACAAAGGTGTTGAAACTGTTTTAAGATTACTGAATGGTAATGATGAGACTTTTAAATTTGAAGTCAAGATAGTTTATACAAAAGGAACGAAGAGACCACGCGGAATAGAAGAGTGGAAAACTCCAACAAAAATAAGGAGAAGCCATGAACGTTGTGGCTGAAAGCTGACGTTATAGTGATGGAATGTATAATAGAGGGGGGACGTGATTTGGAATTACTCTGGCAGTGAATCACACAACAGGGTAATAGAATATGTAACCCTTGTGGCGACAGATATGATTCAATAAGAATAGAGTGTGTGTAAACAAATTCTTTTCTCACACCTTAGTCAATGCCGGTCATAAAACAACACCCTATATTATGAGATGTTGTTTCTCCATCTATATGGTAAGCTTAGTGAAGATCAAGAGTGAGTTACTCTAAACCATTTATCATGATTAACTCGTGATGAATCTACACTTTTAAGGTAATAAAGCAAGGAGAACGGTTGTACGTAGGTTTATCCATAAATTCGAGAGTTGATAATCCTACCACACAGCTGAGAGTTATTGTGCTTACGTATATGTGATTGGAGTATACAATAGTTAGCGTGTACATGGCCCCCATGTTCGCGTATTGTGAAAATTAAAAACTAGCAGAGCCAGTCATGTGGTCCGGAAGGGACGGTGATCAATAGCAGAAATTGAGCGTGAGTGGAACATCATTAATCCAGTTAGGGCTATAGGTGAGGACCCTCATTAGTCTCAATTGGGCATATATTTACGATATGATTCTTGTGATAAAGTCTCTCGTGCGGCCTTTCTCCCGATACTACGTATATCTAGATATATGTAAAGAAACGGAAGATGTCTGAAAATGGAGTCCATTATGCGCCACTCCACCGTGCCGGTTTTTCAGGGTGAGAGTGTTGGAATTGAAGATAGCATTCTTGAAATGAATAATAAAAAGAGTATGAGAAAAACGGTGGTAACATAAATGTGAAAATATATATCAATGACATAAATCTAGAAAAAGAACGTGGCTGATATTATTCTATAGTATAGCGTGACTGTAGTCTATACCTCGTTATACGTGTCCTACGTTGGATCATCATACTCTAAGTCTTCTTGTTATTCGCGGAAGACCGTAGTGTATGCGCCTAACGTGATATATTATAATGGATCGCGGCCAATATCTATTAGAGTCCAGTAGCAGGTAACATAATCTCGTGAGCCTTATTTCGTCTCTTCTCACACTAGTAACAGTATCATAGTGTGCGGAAAATAATAAGAATATGGCAACCTTTACGCATAGCAAGATGCAATTTAATAGAAGAAGTTAGAACTGAGATTACAAACTATTTTAGTCAATTTATCCCCACAGAATATTTTATATGATGCAACTATACATGGGAATAAAATACTAATGACAGAGCTCATTAACTACGTTGACCCATATAGCTACACGACCAGGTGTTTCCTCACAGAGAGAGTCACGAGGATTGATTACCAACTACGCTCTCGATCCTATATCTACAATTAGTAGCATGCACTCTAAGAATTCATCGTGGGAGGCAGAAAGAAAGCCTCAGCACCCATCTATCACAATAGTATTCTGATTCAAGCTAACATGATAGGCCTACCAGTCCGGAGAATAGCTCATCTAGCTCAGAATGTATCTCATGACATCTCGTTTTTCTTCAGTCTATCGGTCAATCGTACGCTATAATATAAGAGTTCACCCTCCTTGCAAGAACCTTCTTCTCAGGCCTATATCTCCTAATCTCGGTTATCTCTAGTGAAGGCGAGACTATAAACGAACCCAATACACGTTGTGCTTAAATTTCTTCAAATAACTACCTACTAGCCTCACGTCGGTTAGTTTGCTTACGTTTGCATACGACTTGGTTACATAAGCCTCTCATCCTGAATTCAAACAGTGATTCTGGGCTTGTTCTCTCGACTTGTCCGAGTGTGTCACTGCTCTCTCTGATAACCATCCGATGCTTCGTGATAAGTGACTTCGATGATCGTGACATGTGCGAGTGGTACCGCGAGGAATGCCATGGTCTTGTCAGCATATGTTCACGAGAAAATATGAGAGTGTCTGCAGAAGGAAAGGCGAGTGTCGTTCCCTAAACTTGCTCAGTTTTGTGTTTCACGCTCTAAATAAGTGTATATCATAGTCAACAACACAAGCTGAAAAGCTAATAATACGTAGTTGACTTACGGAAGTGTGAAGCAAAAAGTTAGATATATGATGTGTGCTCTCCTATGCGTACGAGGAAGACATATGGCTGTGGCATCTATCTATCTTCTTCTTCAT
>JABUQX010136029.1:0-25401 GCA_015478945.1 Trachelipus rathkii | reverse complement strand
GAATCACCCCTCCATCTTAGATGATGGTCGCCAACAATTTGTCCAAAAACCTCTTTAGTTTGTCGGGTTGTGGCTTTAAAAACCTGGGCGAAGGCAGGGAGGCCCTTTTTAATAAATCAGCTGGAGTCCTCCTCCCCAATGTCCATCTTGATAAACTTGCGCTTTGAAACCTAACATTACTCTTTAGGACCCTCCACATCTGCTCTCCAAGAATTTGCTGCCAGAACCCCAAGATATCCGAATCTTGATGTTGTCAAATAGTCTGCAAGACTGGCAAAATTTAGTCTATAATTAAAAAGAACAACAGTACTCGGCCAGTAGGAAACAAAACTAGACAACCATATCATTCATGGCCCTTATCCCATAGTAAAGTTATCTGGATGTGGCTACAATTGACAATAAGAATAATCAAGTGCAATGGGAAAACTTAATTAAATAAACCTATATTTTTTTGTAAACAAAATCGTACTCTTCTTAGATACATTAAAGCATCTGAATAAAGTTTACATATTTCTAATGAAAGGATGTTGATTAAAGTTAGTATCTTTTGAAAGAGATTGTTTGATACTTTTTAGGCTATAGTCATTCTGTTAGATTTTCAGCTTTCTTACTTCTACCTATATGGCGCTAAACTTAATTGTATTTAAACCAGGGCAAGAGTTCCTTGCTGTATATTACTGTAGCAATATTCAGTCGGATTTCACACCAGATAACTGTAAAAATCCCAGCGGACCTTCTTCATTTTCTGTAGAAACTACTCCACCAGCCAAGGCTGTTCTGACTAGCATCAGTGAAAACAGAGATTTGAGCATTATAAAGGACAACCAAAGGTTATACATTTTTTTGGAGCGGCCCAATTTTGGGCATATTGCAAATGGTATCTTTCTGCCCTCAGGATTCCATTTTACTGCTGCATTGAGAGAAGTGGAACACCTATGAGACAAAGCACAAGAAGAGGAGACAATAATTTTTCGTGAAATACCGGCAGCGCAGAAAGAGCGAAAATAGTTAGCACTGCCAACAAAAGAATCAAGAATGTAAAATCTTTGAAGTCTTGGGTTTTGGAGATTTCATAATAGCTCACCCCCCCAGTGGTTTTTATCCTTCATTAGTTCGAGCATGGAGCCTTTCAGACACATCAAAACCTAAATATGTAACCACGAGATTTCCAATTTTTGGCAGCTTTATCCAGTACTAAGTCTCAAGTTCAAAAGATTTTAACCTTTCTGTTACACTTTCTAAAACCTTCCATATGCTTTCATCCATGATAGGCACGTGGCAATGAGGATATCACTCAAATATATATAAATGTTTAGGAGGATTTTAGGAAAGAATTAAAGATTATGTATTTCGCTTAAAACTGTGGGACTGGAATGGAAGGCCTCTCTACAATACTATTATATGAGAAACTCCAAAAGATCAGTATTTATAGTTAAGACTTCAACAATCAGGGGGATTTAAAGTATATAAAATAGCCTTTTTTAATCCTAAATAGTAAATAATTTACACCCCATGAATTTTACTCTAAATGACACATATCACGTTTTTCGTGTTTCTCGAACAGCTTCATTTGTTGCAGAAACTCAAATCCACGCTACTATTCAAACTCCATCACCTAGGTCTAGAAAGTACCGAAATCGGAAAATTCCCAAGGTGAGTGTGAGGGAGAAAGTACTTCCTTCATTTAATTAACCTGCCTATCCTCTGTCGTTTTGCCTGTATTCATATAAAACTAGTAGGGATTCTGCCGACTTTTAATGTTCATTGGTTTAACCCATAACTCTTAATTTTATATGAATAAATTAATTCATTTAAGGGAATTTTTCTCAGTGGGGATAGTAAAAAATCTCTTGTAATATCTATTTCACTCATATTATTAAATTCACTTTTTTATTAATAATCACTCTATAATTCATAAACTTATTTCATTTCTATTTTATTAGGGCCTTGTACGGAGGCATTGTCCTGTGAGTTGCAGGTGAAACGGATCACTATTATTATTAAGTGATAGGTTTAGCACATTATCCTTTTTCTAAAACTTTTTATAAAATTCACTATGCTGCACACGGTCGTAATTTTCCACAGGCCCAATTTAAACGGAAGGCATGGAAGAAGCTTAGGAGAAAAGTGATAATTTATATATTACAATCGTTTGTTATGGCAGTGCTTCAGAGTCATTTCCTTGAATGACTTCACAAGATAAGCCAGTGTTGGCATTTCAATGGTATTAATACATTTGATTAAAATCTCACTTTTCAATTTAATATTAGCTGAAAAATTATACCTAGTAAAGAAATTATCATTACATCAGCTATTAAAAAGTTATGCTCATAGTCCCACTTTAGCAGGAATTTAGTTTTTTAGTTATACAATTATAAATGTTAATCCGGACCTCCATTAGCAGCTGTAAGAAGGCCAATAGGATCTTTCTTTTTCCTCTGCACGAGCCTTTAAAATAAGAAAATGAGCTCCCCTGTAATCTAACAGGAAACTAATTGCTCTTTGCAATTAGCGCCTCATATATATGAAGGAGGACAAATTAATTGCAAGAATTTTTACTACCAAACAACTCTTAAAGCTTGGGAAGCACTGACCCATTACAAGAATCTGCATTTTCAGCCCGTATCACAGTATTTTTTGCTCTGAAAACTAAAAAATTTCTTCAGCTCCCCAATAACTGACTTCCTTTTGCAAACCTTGATAATGCATTATTTCTTACTCTTAATACTTATTAATCAAGCAGGATTCACGATTTTCCCTATACCATGATTCATTTTCACTCAACTGAGAAGCTCTCTCCCATTAAAAACAGAATGGTTTTACACACGCTTACATTTGCATTCTCAACTGGAATGAACATGAACCTGGATATTATTTCTATTAGCATGCAAAATTGTATCAATAATGTTACCATATTTTACCCATTGTAATTATCAAATTCTATGCCTGTTACTTTTCCTCCTTTATTTTTCAATGTTTTGAAAATCAACTATCGATGCTCCTCTTCCACCACATTGTCAACTGACCCTTACTAAGTTTGTTGTGTTACAGTCATATTATAAATTTTCACCTTTCTTAGTCACGGGGTGTAACTCCACTCTTACATTTAGTTTTCCCTTTGAAGGAGGGAAGGTAGATCCAGCTATTGTTTTGTGAATGGTGCTTTGTGCCACAAACATGAGCCATGTTTGCAGACTGCCCTCCTTCAGCACCTGCGTAGAAATTTCACGGAATGCCTTTGAAATGGTAGTAGCCAAAGGGGTCCATCCTTCTAAATTCCTGAATGTGATTAATGACGGGTGTAGAACGACACCCTGTTGCCAGACCCAGGAGCAGCACCAGCCTCTTGCTCCCAAAAGTAATCATTCATTGAGACATCCATGATCCAAATTGATTCAATTTATAGATTAGGGCCTCAAACTTTGGAACAGGCTTCACTAATTTGACTTAGAAATTTCGATCCAAATCTTGCATGGAAATGTGGTCTTCTTTCCTAGCTGTTGGGGGATCACTTGCCCTGGTAGGGATGAGATGGAGTCACAGCATTGACCAAATAATCTGGATAGGGTTTTGACTTATGACATTGCTGTTCCATGAACACGCCAGTTGCTTTGGCCAATTTATGAGTATCTGCATCCCCTTTCAATACCGTTAATAGAGGCACAAGATCATTGGGCAGAAAACGTAGAAACATCTATTTCATAAAGTTTTCATTTTGATGAAGAAGCCAATGATAACTGCAGACTCCTAAAACGATGCTTTAATTCTGTTAAAGGTATGCTGTGGGCTTTTCACCATGTTTTAAGCTCCTTGCTGCAAATTAAGATGCTTTCAGCTTTCCTCTTTATACGACAGAGGCATAAGTTTCATGTTACTAGTGTCGAACTCCAATATCTATTCTAAATTTGGTATGATAGGAATAGCTATTCTTGAGCTTATAGTCTACCGCGAACAGGTAACGGAAGAAGAACCGAGAGAAGTTGGACTCATATCTCGACCGAGCTCAGCCACGCACTACATTATCGTTCATCAAAATATAGTGCTAAAATAGAAAGTCTCTTCCACTCTGTCTAGCCATTTGCCCACATTCCTATTTTCAAAACGAGGAATGTCCTGCACAGAGAGTACTTTCCTTTTTCTTTGAGGTGGTTCGGGGGATTGGAGGCGCGGTGTAGAACGATCACTCTCAATTAATGATAACAGCTATGGCATAGAGCTGCGACTTGTCGCTTTCGCCTATTTTAGGATTTTTCATTTTGTCCATCAATGCATTTATAGTTCATCTGTTTCAACACTACATTGATGTAAGAAATTACAAAGACTCTGGGAATATTATTTTTTGCAATATCACTAGGATTTGTCTTGTCTGCAACACCATTGTTGTAAAATCACTTTTTTTTTGTTTTTTTTTTTTTTTTATCTTTTTTTTTAGGATAGACCAGAAGATTTACGCAGGTTTAGAGGCTGTGTGACCCCTTGCCAGATTTACGGACATTAGGCTTATCCTATTAAATAAGTCTATTTAATTAAAGCCTATATTAGTTTATCTATTTTTTTTTTGTATACCAATTGTTTTAATTGTACATTCACTCTAAAAAGTTTGTAGTAAAAGCACTTTAACTCACTTCACTTACCACAATTTACCAAAGTAGGCTAATGTAAAATTGTTAAAAAAAAAAAAAAAACATTTTAAACACCATTTATTTATAAAATAGGCTTGTTGCCATAATAATGGTTGTACGCCTTATATTCATTGGCCCTAAGACAGGACACTATAGTTCGAAGTTTAGTCTTAGGCTCGCCCGTTAACTATAGGTCCCGTGGCCTAGTTTATTAAAATTTTTTTTCTGAATATTATTTATTATCACTTTTATATTTTTAGACAATTTTCTTTCTTGCATTTTAATGTTATTTATGAATGCACTAAAAAAAAACTATTTTCTTTTCAATTCTATTGCTTGAACGCAATATGTGCCTGCATAGCCTTAGGCTATACTGTTCTATTTTTTCAGTTATTAATTTCATATTTTACTTTTTTAAATTTTTTTTAAATATAGTAATTTCAAAATTCATAATTTATTTTTGTTTTGTTTCTTTATTATTAGTTTGTATGTTGTATGTCACTCTAAAGGAATGTCACCAAATGTGGAATAGACTAAGTCTAGGCCTATTTCAATGAAAATTACTTCAATATTTTCACTTCTAATTTTATTATATTTAAATATTTTTCCTTAGCTAAGTTCACTTGGATTAATTAAAAGTTTGTTTCCTTTATTATTTATTTAAATAATTGATTTATTTGTACTTTGTACATATTACACTAAAACTAGGCTACCTAATTTTCTTAAGCATTGTCACGCTAATATAAATTCATTCTCATCATTTAAAAAAACCAGAGTTACCAACACTACATATTTAAAGGAGTGTTCTCAGCAACAATATTACGTAATTCTTAAAGTGTATTCAGTTAAATATATAAACAAACATTTTATAAAAATCATAACAATTGTTGCATATTATATATATATATATATATATATATATATATATAATATATATATATATAAATCTGGTATAGATATGATATTATTATATATATTATATATATATATATATATATATATATATATATATATATATATATATATATATAAAGATTAAAAATATATACACATAAAATTCTGTTATAGAGAAACAACAAAAATGGAACTCGTAGTAAAATTTAAACTCCCACACTCCATTATAGTAAATCAATATGAATGGCCTCAAAAACTCCACCCAACACAAAAGACACACCTTATAGTAAGTAAACCACAACCTTTCTTATCAAATTATATAACATAACCACTGGAAAGGAAACTTGCAACCTTTCTTATCAAATTATATAATATAACCACTGGAAAGGAAACTTTACAATCACTAATAAGTGTTAATATTATTGCAAATTACATTATATTGAACAACCAAATACATATAAATAAAAGTGGGATGAACAGCACACAAACAAACAAAAGCCAAGGTCATTGCAACACCAAGGTCAGAGCACTATGCAATAGAGCTCCGACAAGTAAGAGTCAGCTGGGAAGGCATGCAGGAGAGAGTTGCCACACATTAAAAAAAAAACAAAAAAAAAAAACATTTAAATCTCATTTGAAGCAGATATCAAATAATTATTAGGAAGTTCCTGAAGTTCAAAACTTTTGATAAAGAAACTTTATAAAATATAAGGAAATTATAACTTTACTAAACAGTTAAAACAATCAAAACAAATAAGTAATTTTCTACATCTACTGATAGCGAAACTGTCAACTAAATATTACGGACTTTATGCCCTTGTTGTCTGGAAAGATGTTTATTTTAACCATTTTTCAATGGTTAACGTTAGTTTCTAATTTCAAAACTTAATATAATAAAGTCCATTTACTTAGGTAAATTTTAGCCAGCTTTCAATTATTTATACAATTTATTTTCAATGTATATGACGAAAAGAAAAACAAAACAAAAATAAGAAAAATTTCTTTTACCATATATGGGCATCATTGAATGTATGACATGGTAAACATTCCACAATAGTAATACTGCTAAAATGCTCATGTATGTGCGCGCACATGCACATAAACTGACACATATTTACATAATTTCTATTATATATAAATATAAAAAAAAAAACATTCATATAAAAATACATCCATTCTACATGGATTTTCATGAAAACTTCATGTATAATACTATCAGAAAATATATAATATAAATCTGGTGAAAGCTATTATTTTCTGCAACACTACCCTTGAATAATTTAAAACATCTATGCTTTTTATAAATTTTCTCTTTTATCTCTCTATTCCACCAAATGTAAATTTTCTCTTCGCCACCCTAATGGATTCAGAATAGCAGAGTTATCTTTAAAACATACTGACTGAATACTTATCAAAATTTGCTTAAAGTGTATATACCCATATGATAAAACAATTTTGGTCTTTAAACTCCTTATCCCAGTCAATTATATACATGAAGCAGATTTTGAAATTTGGTAAAATCGCCATTTCAGAAATCTAAGGTTTTTCCTTATTAACTTGCAATTTGTTCCCGGATATCACATTCATGTTAAATCTAATTATATTATAGTCACTAATTTTTAAATTTTCCTCAGCTCTAACCTCATCCACCATACTATCATCATTAGTTAATATTAAGTCTTAACAGTGCTAGGTGTATTGTAGGTTCATGAAACACCTGGCTCATAAAGTTGTAAAGTATACAATTTAAATACAGAACTTCTTTGGTCCTTATCAGACAAGGAATCCCACTAAATGACAGGAAAATTAAATCACCCATTATGACTATAAACTTTTCTTTATTGTGGGTATGCTGTCTCAATTTCTTTCAACATTTCCACATCTAATTCTTGACTCTGGTCAAGAGATCTATAAAATACCCCTATTCTGTATGATTTATTATGCATAAGGAAATCTACCAATGCAGATGCAACATCAAGATTAATTTTAATTTTAATTAACACAACTTGAATATTGCTTTTAACATGAAGCACCACACCATCACCATTTCCTTTACACAGGCATAAATAAAATGAATGTATTTCATATTCCAGAAAGGAGGCTCCATAAAATGACTCATTAACCCATGATTCACTAATGCAAATAATGTCTAGATTCTCCTTTATTGTATAACTAATCATTTTATTTTTTTTTTAATTTCTAAGGCTATGAGCATTTGCCTAGAAGCATTTGATATTCAAAATGCTATTACTTGTATTGCTTTCATCCTTATTTGAGCCTATAACAACATTAGTTTTATTTATCTTGCCACCATTACAGTTACCAAATCTAAAATTATCCATATCCAAATTTAGCCCCTCACCCCTAACTTTACCTAGTTTTTGATAGACAAGCATAAAAAGTGGCACTGAAAAGCTCTACATCTTTGTGACTCCTGAACTCCCTCTGCAAAATAAAATTTGTCCAGAAATTCTCTCCACAAATCCAAAAACATAGTATTTTCTGAAAAACAACTTCCTAAACCCTTTTATTTACACCTAAAATCCTGCTACCCCAATTCCTGACCTGCACCTAATCTCAGTAAAATCCCAGAAATCACGTACCTTCTTCTTCTTCCATTCCATTAGCTTTCCACTAATTACGAATGTTTTCTATAGAGAGGCAATTTCTCAGAGGGGACATGATACAAGTCTACAAAATATTTGCATTTATTGATAATATGGAGACCAATAAATTCTTTATAGTAGACCATGGACAGGGGACCAGGGGACCATTGGACATGATAAGAATATTAAGAAGTGGCATGCCATCTTAATATAAAACATTCATTCAGTAATAGGGTTGTTAATTTTTGGAATGGTTTGCCACAGGAGGTTGTTGAGTGCGATTCATTTGCAACATTTAAAGCATTGGATAGGTATCATGTAGTATATTTTGACTAAGACAAATTGGCCTGTTTTTAGTTATGGTAGTTATTACGATTAAGGGGACGCTGCAAGTAGGGTTTCCTAACTTTTGAAGGTAGTAAGCATCATGATTTTAGGTTTACTGTAAATTGAATGCTTTTCCCATTTAGGTGTGGTTATTCATAGGCAAAAATATTTTATTCACAATGTATAGGGGGGATACGGGGGTGTTCAATTTTGGCAAGTCATAAAAAATCACGATAACCTTTTTTTATTATGCGATCGGCAGAATTTTTAGGCCGTCTATTGTTTGGGGAAGATACACATTTTTGTTTAAATAAATTTTGTTATTAAACGGATTTGCCTCTCTGTGCATGGGAAAATTTTCAATTTCAACTATTTTCGATATGCAGCGGCAAACCCTTGAGTTTACAAAACATTTATCTAACAAAATATTGTGAACCTTGCCTTTAGTATATGACCTGACCAAGTTTCGTATTGATGAACAAAAAAATAAAATTTATCTCGAATTTTTTTTTGGCAGCAAAAAAAAAAAACAAAAAAAATTCAGAACTGGTGGCGTTTACTGGTTTTAATTTATTCGATTGCAATGAAACTTTCACAACTTATTTACCTCTATGAGATATAAATATTTTATTAGATTAATTTTTGTATGCCAACAGTTTTGCCAATGATCGTGAGAAAACTTTTGAAAACTTTTGAATGTTTCCCATTGAGCAGCGGTAAAATCTGTTGGGCATACAAAACTTTTCTCTAAACAAATTTCTACCTTCCCCACATTATATATGCTCTAAAGTCAAACTGATTGTATAACTAATACGTTTCATATGGTTTTCATAGAGTCGCCAAATATTCTTTTTTTAATGAATCTTGGTGTCTTGCAACATTTTTATTTCATCTTGATAGGAATGAAACTTAGTATCCTTTAACTAAATCCAAACAAGTATAATATTTATTTAGTATATTTTCTGTACGCTAATGGTTTTGCTTGCTACTCACGGGAAACTTTTTAAAATTTTAGTTAACCCCATGAACAGCGGCAAAAGTATTTTGATATACCAAATTTATCCATGCAATGTTTATCTTTTCCAATTATACATGCTCTTAAAGTTTCGTATTTAATCGGATTAAATAAAAAATTATTGCGATTTTTCTTTTTTTTTTTGTTCGCAAAAAAGGTAAAAAAGAAAAATCAAATATTGAACAAAAGCTAGAATAAGAATAAGGTTAATTAAATTTTACAACTGGCAAAATTGGTTGAGATACCACTTTTTTTTTTATTAAAATTTGTTGAAGGAATAAATTTCTCAGCTGCTCACAGTTCAACTTCTTGATTATTTTACTAAAAAAAATTTTTTTTTACGTTGTGTTTATTTCTTTTTGCATATATTTAAATCTGTGTTTTCTTTTTTTGTTTTCATTCAGTCTTTGACTTACACGGAGAAAAATTTCTGTCCGATTTTCGTAAATTTGATTTTTCTTATAACTCTTAAATTTTATGGAGAAAAAAAAAATTTGGATTTTGAGCAAAAAAATCCCCCAAAAAAATTTCTCTATATATAGATGCTACTTGTGAATTATTTCATAAATCAATGTGTATACCAAGTTTTTAGTGAATCCGCTTTGCAAATCTTTTGTAGTTTCAGACAGAAATTTCCTGTTAAAAATTGCTGATCCAAAATGCTGATTCCATGATATTTGGGAAGAAATTACAAAATCAAAACTTTTGCATGTGCATTGAGATAAATATTGAGAGCAAATTTTCCTTTTCGAATGGTGTATAATTTATCCCAAAAAAATTACATTAGTGTTGCTACGCGCAGCGTCCCCTTAAACTGCAAGTAATGACTGACAAACTTATTAAATTTATTAGTGGTTAGCGTGTACCCTAACTATAGTTTTTTCTTTTGGTGGTAGACTAGGTGTTATACTATTTAAGTTATTGGCAAGCCCTAGGGTGCTTTGTGGGCTTTACATAAGCATGTTAGGTTATGGTTCTTTATTCTGTTGACTGAGACACACTGATAGCATGTGGCTTTGACTGTCTCTTAACTTTGTTATGTAAGTTATGTTATTATGTGCCTTTGGCATCTTCCATTCCTAAGAATGGGTCCCTAAGAAGGCCTCCAATCTTTTCCCATTAGAAGCTTTGTAGAAAATATGCTTTAAAAAAATAAAACTGAATGAGATTTACCTTCACATTCTTCATAAATAAATACAGTGTCGCCAATATCAAGTCTAAGTGTCTGATTAATATCTTCACAATGAAAATTGTATACAGCTGAAAAAAATTATATTTATTAATATATATATATATCCTCTATACTACTATATATATATATATTCATAGTATATATTATATATATATATAATATATATATATATATATATAGTACTATATATATATATATATATATATACTATATATATATAGTATATATTATATTATTCTCTCTCATATATATTATATAATCCTATTATTATATATATACTATATATACCGTATATTCTATTATATTTATTATATAATATATATTTATTATATATAGTAATATTTATATAATAAATATATAATATATATATATACATATTTTTTTTTTTTTTTCTATCAAGGAAATATATAATTAAACGGTAAAAATTAAAAGTCTTATAACCAACAAATTAATAACTTTGTAATTTGTTTATTTTATGCAGGTTATGAATATATATATATAAATATATACTCAAATATATATATATATATATATATATATATATATTATATAATCTATATCTATATATATATATATATTTAAATATCTTATTTATTATACATATAAAAAGAAAAATAAACTATGATAGCCTAATTTTTAATTCCTTTCCCTTGCTATTCACTGTAGACTAAAGTTATTTACCTTAATATGTAAAGTATCAATTTATAAAACTTTTATACATTAATACATCATAGATGAGATGTATATATAGAGATTTATTATTATTAATTAAGTTATACTTAATATAATATATTATAAGTATCTTTATTGTTACAAAGCCCACTACTTATCATCTAATGCACCTGAAAAAACTGGTTGATATGCTCGGAAGTCAATCTTTTCCTTTCATTTGAGCAAACTTGTTTAATAATGATACTGTTCGTTCGGACGAGACTGACGTCGCATTGTACAGTAACGATATTGCATTGCTAGCTACATAGCAGGGCCATTTTTTACCCTCATCCTCCTCCAAATTTATTGCGTCGCTTTACCTTTGATCACCTTGAATCAACCTGCATAGTGATTTAGTGAATACTCAGGAAAACAATTTGACTATGTGTATGTGGCAATGTCGTCCCCCCCTCTCCCATTTTGTCCCGAAAGACGAAAAATCGAAAACCCCAATTTTAATTTTTTCGTTTATTTTATACACGACAATTGAGGATAACTCAAAACAACGAATATGGGGGAAAAGAGTCATCACTTCAGTGTCGGTGCAGGGGATAAGAATTTATTTCTTTCGCCCCTTTAAAAAAAATTTTTTGGAAAATGTTTATCCGCTTTCGATATTAAGAAAAATTCGAAATCGTATATCGCCTAGAAATCTCGACCAAAAAATATTGATATAATCGAAGCCAAAATATCGACTTTCGATATTAATATATTTTGGCCATCCCTAGTTTCTACCCAGTTCTCCCAATATATTACTATATATATATTATATATATATATATATTATCATATATATAAATATATATATATATATATATTATATTATATTATTATATATTATTCTTTTATAATACTATTATATATAGTTTATCATATAATATATATATGGGTAAACTAAATGTTTCTTTCTGACTTGATCATTTAATTTACACATATCGAGGAACACCATGGGAATAAGCAAGATTTAACATTTTTTATATTACCTTCCAGCTATTATTGGAATTTTCAGAGGAAATATCTTATCTAATTTAAACGCGCCAATTTTTTTTAAAAATTCTCATGCGTTATGTTGTGTTCTTATTTTTGTGAATAGATTTAAAGATTTATTCGAACTGTGTTAAATGGTTTTTACAGTTTCGGATTCTTGCAAAATATCTATATTACTTCATTATGTGGCAAAAAAAACTTTTCTGTCAAATTAAAAGTGTAAAATTTTAACATTTAATAGTATAATGTATTTACTATTATAATCCATAATAGGTAATTTTACTCTTAAAATTAAACTTTATATTTTATTATATATATATATATATATTATATATATTATATAATATATATTATATATATATTAGCTATGGGTAAATGAAGATTTGTTATTTGTAGAATTTAATAGATTTCATAATCTATTTATATATGGCCAGCCTTAGAAGGCCCAATCATATCTCAAATATGACGATAGCTACAGGGAAAAGGAACTATCGAATATTTTTGGAATCCTTGTAAAATTTTGGTTATGGAAATATTGTACAAAAATAAAAATAACCAAAAAATAAAAAACACAAAAAAAAAAAAAAAAAAAAAAAAAAAAAAAAGAAAAAAAAACAAAATATTGTTTTTTTTTTTTGGGGGGGGAGCTCGAGCCGTCGGGGAACATATATATATTATTTGTGAAGGTATTACACGGCAATGCTAGGCGGGCTCGAGCGGACGGGGAACACAGGGGGGGCGTTTTCCATACCCTGGTAGGAGGGGTTGGAGGAACCCCCGCGACACCCAAATACCAAAGAGCGGGGTTTCTAGAGACCTCCCGGAGGGGGGAAATAGTCCAACCCGTAGTTCCCGGAAGGCCCCATCGGTGCGGTTTACCTTTGGGGTATTTTTTAGATTAAAAAAAATAACAAATTTACTAGGGAAAGCTATTATGTTAACGAGTTACATATAAAAAGTCTCTATAAATAGCTTTCTACTCTATTAACTTATAGTTATTTAAAAAATATTTTATTTATTTTTTTTTTTACTTTTTCGCACTAAATTGGACCAGCATTTCCGCAATGTATTCCTTTTTACTGGTAGCTGTTGTAGTTTTGAGATATGGATTGGCTTTCTAGAGGAGTGACATATATATATATTATTATATATTATTATAGTATATATATATATTATAATATATAATTATTTACTATTATTACTATATATATTAATAATATATATCAGATAGATATCGGTATCGATATATATTTCGATATATCGAAATCAAAGGTCAGAGAAACTTAAGTGTTTCCTATATATATATAGTACTAATATATATATAATATCATTTATATTATATAATTTATATATATATATATATATAATATATTATAATATTATATATACATATATATATATTAGTATGCACCCTACCATGGTACAGTATCAGAGGCATTGCGTCAAATTTTTTAGGTATAAGCATCAACAATTTTGTAGTATTAGTATCGGTAAAATTGCTGATACCTTTTACTGGAAATAGTTTTAGAACTTTTGCCAAAGTTTTTTTTTTTAGGTGTATATAATTATATATATATTAAATATTAAATACTATTTAATATAATATTATTATCCTCTAATTATATATTATTATATATAATTACTATATATATATATATTTTATATATTGTAAGGATATATTAATTATTTGACATATATATTATTATTATATACTGTATATATATATATATCACTGTTACCATATTGTGTATTCCATATTTAATATTGCACTCTTTTTTTTTTATTAAAATTGCTCAAAAGCCCTCTAAAAAAGTGTTTATACAAGTAACACATTCAAGCACCACTCTTGGTCGATTTCTAGGTCTTCATGCCTCTCTCGTGTTTATTATGGAAATGCTCATTGTAAATATGTAGTTTTTATTTCGTGATCCTCACCCTGGTTTCGAATCACTGTGTTTTTCATTGGCTCTTTCTGTTAGTATTACTTCTTTCGTTTCGTAATCTGCAGTCATATGTGCATCATCCAGATACTCTTTGAATTGATTATTTTGTGGACATAAATATTCATGATTTTTATTTTCTCCTATTTTTTGATTATGATACGTGTTTGCAGACTATTTTTACTCTAAAATTCCCGAAAATTTATCTTCGTCGTGAAGCAATTTAACCCTTATTATCTCTTTGGTCAAACGCCCTAGATAGGTATCTCATTTTAGAGCGCTACTTTCTCCTCTCAAATATTGAAGGAATGAACAACATAACTAACATATACTTTTATAATTAAAATCCTAATTTTCATGTTTTTCATTCAGAATCAAATCTTGCAACGTATAACACCGCACTAAATATAGATCCTCACAAATAACAAGTGCAGTCTATTGCGAATGCAAGTATTCCGGCTGACTTTTGTGTTGTTTCCAAGATTTCAATGTAGTATAAATATCTCGGCCCAATCTGACCAAAGTCCTTGTGGACGAAGGTGAGCGTTCCTTGTCCGATGTTGTCTGCTAAATGCCGTTCGTGGGCATATCTCAGTGCCCTACCAAAGGCTACTGGCACAGCTGTGAGCTTAAAGCTGTATACGTACTTTTGAAAAATGATAAAACTTTATAGATAAGAGAATCGAAATATGATCTGAAAAAGATTCCATTTCGATGTAAACTGACAATTTTAACTTCTGGTATACGATCGACGATCTGAGATACTCGGTCCAACAACCGCTTCACTCGGGCAGTGTAGTTGGCTGTAGAAAGCTCGCGTATAAGTGTGTAATTAAGTTTCTAGAATCTACATCTAGACTATATTAATACTACCTCTATATTGTATTATATATATCATATATACTTATATATATATATACTTTATATATATATTACTCTTATGCGACGGCAGCTTCGATTTTATAATTTTACTTAAATTAATATATTTCTTCGTAATAATAATATAAAATAGTCTTATTCATACTTAAATTGAACTAACACTCCGCCGTATCGTGGATACTACTTACTTAATTTAGGTAATACTTGGAGATGTTTGGTACTACAAATCACCCATACTCAATCACACATAGCCGTGGCTAGGGTTGGTGGTGTCTCGCTGGACTTATTTTACTTTTTCTCATCTGTGAATATACTGTACTGAAGACTCCTTGACTCAAACTGATGAATACGAAAACTCATTGAGACGCGTCCTCATGAAGTATAATAATTTACTATAATACTTATCACGATCAACACATATATACTCTGTTTATGAAATGTGCAATAGAGGTTGCATTATAAACAAGATATATCAAATCCGAGCGGTTGTTGTGTTCTCATTTTCTCGAAGGTAGCAGCCCAAGACTTATTGAAAACACCAATGAAAAGTACATTGACCTGAATCAGAACGGAGGAAAACCTCAAGCCAATGGACTACGGAAGATAAAGGACTCTCCACGAAGAGAAGAACAGCGAAAAAAGGATGGAGACACAAGAAGAGGGACATAAAAAGGGAAGACATGAAAGAAGAGGTTCTTCAGAAGAGAGGAGGGAGAAAGAATGGAGGGGTCCAACGGGAATCAGCGGAGTGGATGGCAAGGCTATGAGTGATGAAAATAAGCTTTTAGAAGTTGGATGCGATGGATATTGCAAGAATGGAAGAGGCTACGAGAGAGAGAAAAGTGAAGAAGTAAAGAGAGATCGGAGAGTTGAGAAGTCTTTAAGCGAGTAGAGACAGAGGAGATGGCAGGGGGGGCATGATTTTTGATCGAATGAATGAAGGAAGGGGGAGAAGAAAGAAAGAGAAGGGAAGAAGGGAGCAAAATGGAAAGGGCAAGGGAGGGAGGAAGGTCGAGGGAAAGAAGGAGGAAGGAGAAGGAAGAGGGAAAGGGAGAGAGAACCAGAAGAATGAAGGAGAACAGTGAGAGACAGGAGCAAGAAGGAGATGGAAAGGGAGAAGGATCAACGAAGACCAAGTGGATAGAGGTTCAACAAATGCAAGAAGGAGAAAGGTTCAGTTCAATTCAAAAGGAGGAGGCTCAACTAAAGCTTCAACGAACCAAAAGAAGAGATGATAAGATCTACGGACCCATAAAAAAGAAGAGAGAAGATCTACGGACCCAAAAAAAAGAAGAGAGAAGAGAAAAATGGTAAGATTTACGAACCTATAAAAAAAAAAAAAAAAGATGAGTAAAAATAAACTTTATAAGAATAATTATCTAAAATCCTTTATATGCCTCGGGATTCCCAGTACATCTATATTAAATTTAGTATAATGTTACTTCACACCAATTATAATGTATTGTTTATGTAAATTTGCAAGTGGTTTTATAAAGACCATTGATAGCGTTGTTTTTCTTTTAATTCAACACCATTCATGAAAGAAACAAATGATAGAAGGGATTTTCAGTGGATGGGGCCAGGCTCTTTGAGTACTCAGTCAATTATGATGAGAAGCCGGGTGCTGTAAAAATACGTCTTGAAACTTCTTTTTGGGGTGGAGTGGATGGCCTAGTGCGATGAGCATCCGTTATTGTTAAGCGCTTGCATTGCGGGTCCAATGTTCCGGAATCCCACTGGACGAGAGTAAATTGCCTGATGATAATTCATTATCATAATATATATATCTATATTATATATATTATATATATCATTATATCTATCATTATTATATAATATTATATATATATATTATATACTATATATATATATAATACTATTTAATACAGATACATCTATAACATATATATATATTATATATAGAACATCATCTTATCTAACAAATATCCATAACTAATATACTATAACCTATTACATTAAATATATCGATAAATAATTATGACTAATTATTCTATATTGAAAAAGATAAGATCATTGTAACAATTAAAATGTATATGTTACTGTGTATGTATGATCATGTAACAGTATCAACTTACATGCACTCTTGTACAATATGGAATGTACTTTAAAATAAAGGTATCATGTCAAGGCACATAAGTACCCAAACATTCTAGCTAGACGGAATATAGGTGAGAAAATGGCATTTTCATATATATTGTAATATTAGTAGTTTACAAACAGTAATCAAATGCTGAGCTTGCGTTCTTGTTGTCAAAGTGTGCACAATAATCGTAAGATGCTTATGAAACATTGGGAATTTTCTTATTCTGTAATGGTTGCTATTTCAGTGCTTACTGAATTTAAGATGTGATTGCAGAAAAATGTAAACAAAAAAATTTGGCAAAAATTGTGCAAAATATTTGTTGTATTTATTTTTTTTCACATTTGATATAATTGTAAAAAAATCAAATGTTTTCAATATTCTCACAACTTCTAAAGTCCCTTTGACATTGATGTTTTTCACAGTTCATAAAATCAGCAAAATTTCTTCCAAAATTGTTGAACATCATCGCAATAGTTGATAGTTATTTGTATATAAACTATTTTGCTATTATTTTTTTATTCTGTTTATTCAAATCGACGAGCTCCTACACACAGATTCTATTGTTTGAAAACAATAGTAAACCGCTGCGTAAGCTGTCATGATTGATTTTTCATGAAAAATGTGCTAAAATGGTTTTCATTTCTTATTGTGTAAAGCCGTTTTCGTTTTTGCATTTGTGCTTATGGAAACGTAAGAAATTGCTCGAGTTTGTGTCTCGTTTTTGTCAAATTCAGTGCACAAAATCGTCTAAAATGCCACAGCAAACGAAAGGAATTTCCTTATTTCTGTTAAGGTGTATTTCCTGATGTTTGCCAATTTAGCTGTTCTTATCGAGCAAAACAAAATGTAAACCAACAAGATGAGGGCGTGTTAGTAGGTTACACCAACGTTAGGTAAAGTTGATAAAATTTACAGTATGTTGCTCCTGTGTTGAAACTGTAGCGTGACTCGTGAGGGTGATATGTGAATGCCCCCTTTTTGTGTTTTGAATGCCGAGAATGTGTTGTTAGGAAGGAATTGCAAAAATGATGAATATTGAATCGATTATCAAGAAGTGTGTATTTGGTGGAAAAGGAGGGATGTTTAAGAAAAAAACGTTAGTAGGGATTCGAGGCGCAGGGAGGGCAGAAAATGGGGTGGACAGGAATAGTTTACTATGGCTTGAGATGATAGGGAAAAGGATGAAAGTAAGTGGAATCTTAGGTCTGCAGATCGAAATTATGATTTTTGTAGAAATTAGTAATAATAATTTAAAGATAAGACTCGAAAGTCAGTCAGCCTGTGGCCTGCAGTAACAGGTTGGACTGTCTTCCAGATGGGAAGGGGATCAGAGAGGGCCAATGTAATGTTGAGTTTTCTAAGGGAAGACTAATGGCATTGCTAATTGGAGACTCCATGGTACGATACCTAGATGGACTTTTCAAAATAAGACTATGATACAATACCTAGATAGGAATTTTTCAAAATAAGAATAAAAAGAAGCGATTGGAGTTATGTATCCAGGTGCCAGATGAGTGATCCATTCATGGATAGGATGAGATAGAGAGATTGATTTCTACAATGTTGATCTTCAATGTGCATGTGCATGATGGTACAAATGCATATAGGACACTAGAGGTCAAAGAATTAATACCCAGTATAAGATGATTCAGAAGATGGAAGCGTGGAAGAAGGTGCATGAAATTTCCTTGAGATTTTACCTAGTTAGTGAGGTTCAGGAATGGAAGTAGGGCTTTAGGTGTAATGAACGGTTAGGACATTATGTTTTTTTCAGAAAAATAGGTCTTTGGACTTTTTGGAAAAGAATTTCTGATAAAGATCTTTATTGCGCAGATGGGAGTTCACTTGAGTCATAAAGGTGTTGGGCTTTTCAGTACCATTTTGGACTTTAGATCTATACTTCTTATTCCAGACCATAGTCTCACTACTATACAATAACAAGGTAACAACATACCGATGTAAGACCCTGAGCGCACTTAAAGACTTATGTCCCTTTTACTAGTTTCACCAAATGATTTAATTGCATCAGCCTCCTTCTTATCCAAACTTTCCTATAACCTTCTACAGCTCTAATGTCTCATCTCCAACATATCCTAATATTTAAAACTCAGACATTGGTTCCAGCTGTCCCACTAACTAACTTCACACTGAGGACTGTCCTCACTCCACAACCCATAACCTTACTCTTATCTACGTTTACTTTCACCCTCCTTTTACCACCCTGCCAAATCTCTCACCAATCCTCTCAAACTCTTCATTCGCCACACAAACCAATCATCGCATATGAATAGGAGGGACCTCCCCATCATCTCCATCTTTCTAAACCACCCATTCCTGTACATGCCACCTTCATTCGTTCATATCCCATCATATACAAATTGAAACAAAGGAGACATAACACAACCTGCCCTCACTCGCATTAATACTAAACTATCACTCTTTGACACCATTATTCTACACATGCACTCATATCGTTCATTACATACTTGAATTCATTCAGAAGCCTTCCACCACACTCATATATCACTAACACCTGCCACTGAGCTTCCCTATTGCACGTACACCCTTCAACCCCTGTTGCAAATCCATTAAACAAATAATTTATTCTTCCTCTCCTCATTTTCCCAATTCTCAATGGGAAGATTTGATCCACACATCCTTACTCTCCTAAGCACCTTGTTCTCACCAAAACTCTCCTTTGTATTTTCAAACTCTTCTCAACAAAACACCAGCATATATCTTCCCTACAACACTCCGTAAACTAAAAACTAATCTCTACAGTTCCCTTATCTCCTTACCCTTATTATAAGTGGTACTATTACTCTCCTCCAATTCCTCGAAACTATACCCACCATAACGCTTTATTACACAATTTCAGATCCAATCAATCACCAGTACTTGCCTCCGTTCCTTGTTTTCATCATTTCATCTATACCTGTAGATTTAACATTCTTCACTTTCTCACTCTACCCATTTTCCTCCTCTTGCTAATAACCTCATCCCAAAATACCAATTCCTTTCTTGCACCATCAACCACACACATTCACTATAACCTCTTATTACTGCCAATATTAACAGATTTTCAAGTGTTCCTTCCAAACCATAAACCATTTCATCAGTTACAAAAACACCATACCCCCTATTCATTATTGTAAGCAGGTTCCCCTTATTCTAAATTTCTTACTTTCGGTGTCTCTTCCAGAAGAGACTCCTATTCCCTTGTATGTCCCATTCATCCTCCTTCAACTTTAATTATTTCATACTCTTTTCTATAAATTCATATTGTTCCTTTTTTCCTCTTATATATTTCGAAGATTTTTGATTTCAACTTCTCATTTGCTTTTAGTACATTCACCCGCTCTTTTTACTTAAACCGTTGATCACCCTTCATTCCCATACACTTGTTATCATTACTCCTACTTTGCACACCCACATCTACTTTGCGTGCTAACAATTGTCTTCTTCATGCCCAGATTTATTCAGTTTCAAGTTCCACATCAAACTGATTTTACTTGCGGGTTCTTACACTTATCTTATTAACCTTGTTACACTAAACTTCTCTCTTAATTTTCCACTTCCGTCCGTGATCACCATTCCTCCATCCAATTCCACTACTTAATTTACATTAGAACAACATAATGGATCGATATCCATCCTAAACCCTCACTGCATCTTAACATCCAAACAAATACTTTCAACATCTCCTTCTTCACCACAAAAAATCAATCATTACTTTTCACTTCGATACATCTCTACTACACCAACTTAGTACCCTAGTAAACTTATGAATATCTTTGTGTTTAAAGAAAGTATTACTTACACACATACTCTCTCTCACAGAAACAATTACTTCCTACCATTCTCATTTTCTCCCGACACCCCAACACCACCTGTTACTTCTTAATTTTTTTACCATATTATATATTAATTAAGATTATATATATATATTATAATATATATATATTATATATATATTAATATATTATATTTAATATAATAGTATATTATATAATAAATATATAATATATATATATATATATTATATATACTGTATATAAATCTGTATTAAGTCAATATTTAGGCCTAGAAGGGGATTGGTACTACTGTATTATTTTAAACATCTTTAATATACATAAATAAGACGTAATTTAAAAAAAAAAAAATTGTTTTTTCTTTTTTAAACAAAAACATTAACAAAAACCGTTTTTTTCTCACAACCCTAGTGGAAACTAAAGGTATCTTCTCAAAATTTGGTCTAAAATGGAACACAACATCAATAGGGTGAAATGCTTTAAAAGCTTGTAAAGTGCAAGGAGAATTAGAGACGAACAGTAAAGGATTCATTTATTCCTGTTGCCTGATAGAATATAACCTTTGATTTTGTGTTAATTCCCAAATTTCTCTAGCGTGACAGTTATATATAATATATTATACATATTATCATTACTTAAATATATATTACATATATTAGAGATATATATATATTATATATTATATATTATTTATATACTATATATATAATCAATATATATATTATATTATATATATATTAATGTAAACATATAATTCAAATATTTCTTGTATACTTTTTTATATAGTTATATATATATATATATATATACTTATATACTATAATATATATATATATATAATATATATATACCGTATTATATATATATTATTACCGGTATATATATATATATATATAATATAATTATATATATATAATATATATATATATATATATATATTATAATATAAGTATATTTATAATACCCTTTAATATATATAATATATACTATACTCATAACTATTATATATATATATATACGTATATTTTATCAGGTCAAACATTATCATATATATAATTTTTACCTTGTATAAGGTGACATAAACATCGTATTTATTTATCTTATATTAATATAATTCAATTTTATTTCTACATATTTTATTGACTAATGTAGTAAACTCATTTATGTTTTGATCCGCAAAAATAAAGAATAAATAAAATAGCTACCAATGCGAGTCATAATTTATAAACATCATGAACTGTATGTATGTATTACAGAATTTTAATTTTATTTTATTTTTGTAATTTATCTTATTATTACCTATAGGAATACTATAATCTATAACCACATTTTTACGAGGGATGCTATAATATAGATAGTATTAGATTTATATCATTAATATTTATCTTTAATATATAATTTATATATAGTATTATATATCAGGGGCGTATATTTAGGTAGGCAGGTAGGTAGACTCTACCCAATATTTTAGTTTTAAATACATTGAAATTAAATTGATAAAGTATACTAAATTATTAAAATTTTGTTAAATAGATTAAAGAAAGAAGCGTGCAAAGCACGAATCCAATACTAGCTAATATTATGTATGAAAATTCTCGCTCTACTCTGATCTTAAGGAGTACTGATCGGAGAAATGACGTCACTTTTTATGGTCAATAATCTATTGCGGGGCTAGTTCATAATAACTACAATATTGATAATTTATGAATTTTCGTCTCTCAGAATGTGTGGTGCTGCTTCTGTTTGAATTTTGTATAAGTTATATTGAATATTAAATTATATATACTTTAAGTGTTCTGTCAGATGTTAATGGAAATGGATCCTCTTAAAAGGGATAAAGAAATTCTTATCTTAACGACGCTATATTTAAAATTAGGCCTAAGAATTACTCAATTGGAATGTGAATTAAATTAAGTATTTGTAAATTTCAAATTATTCTTTTTCTATATTAATAAATTTGTTTTCAAAATTTTATATATATTCTTTCTATTTTATATATTATTATATTATATATTCTAACATATAAACAATAAATACAATATATCATACCGTAATATTATAATAAATATCATGTAATATACTATATTACAGTAATATACTCTATATATATAATATGAAATTGACATATATATATATATATAATATATATAATATATAAATATATATATATAAACTCTGCTAAACCAAATGTATCCAGTTACACCATGATATACTATATATATATACTATATATATATATATTATATACTATATATATAGTATATATATATAGATATTAATATTTATATATACTAATACACATAATAAGATGTATAATTTTTTCTAAAATACTTACCACCACCAAAATTTGTGTTTTTTTGGAATGCACATCATGTTCAACTTCCAAGATAAAGGATGCCTAATTACACAAGGTTTAATTTTAATATCTATAATATCTTTCATTTCTTGTAATCTTTGCTATTACTTATACTCCATTATTTATTACTTAAAAAATTGCCTTGTAAAATTTACTCAATTAATTTAACCAATTTAAACAATACAAATAGTAGTTGTTCGTGCTTGCAAAGGACTTTAAAGTTTAACTTTTATATATATATATATATATTCTTTAAAGCAATAAAATTTGTTTATAAATCGTAGCCGTTACAAAAGTTCGACAGCCATTACTGACTGGACGCAATTTTAATTTCCTGTGAACACACCACAACCGGTAGTCAGTCGTGGCTCGTCTCTGTGCCTCAAGAGTTCATTAGTTTTAAATAAATCTAATGAAAGAAAAAAAGCCAAGAACCTCAGCACAAAACTAGGGATTCCAAGCGACTCTGACCCAAGTTATGTCTGCGAGAGTTCAGCGAAACTATAGCAGGGTGTGTGGGTCAAATTCAAATTCGCCATAACTCGGAACAAAAACCATTGAATTAAATATTGATACATCTTAATTCCATCAGAATGATAAACACAGAACGTAGTACATATCAATTTAATCAAATTAGGAACAACTTTCCCTAATGAGAATATTCAACTCCAATCTACCTATTATGAAATGGTCATCTAAACTTGAAGCTCGCGTCTTCAGAGCCCGAGTTGCAGTCTGTGTGCAAAAATGACTCGGAATACGCTTCAAATTGAAAAAATGATACCATTAACAAATTTAACAGACAGGAAATTTGAGTACCTGGACAGAGCCGAGCGGCCCGTCCGGTGACTCGCCTACTGTCCTAATTTCATAACGTTACACGACGTATCTAGCTATACCTCGTATATGTTAATCCTTTTTATGAAATGACACGATATATTAGTATCCTAATATAAAAGTTATGAAACATTATTAAAAATTTTGGAAGTATCCGACACACGTTTTGTAAAAGATTTGTTTGTAAAACAGTATTTTCGCGCAGCCGCACCCGTTATTAATTTCCAAATCAAGGATTTAACAACGGGGGCCTGACTGTGACGTTTACATGACATAGAAGTGTGCAAACGGACTCTGGAAACCATGCATGTGTGAGTGTGTGCCCGCCTGGGCTGCAGTCAGGCTTTGGACGCAGTTTTATATTCAGACCGTCCAGCTACACTACTTTTGTAACTACCTCTTCAAAGAATTAAAAGGAACTCAGTCTTCAACTTCTTAGAAAATAGTGCAATTTTATTCTATTATTAAATCATAAATGAATAAGGATGAATAAGGTACTTCATTATCACCACATAAATCTTCAGGTTATTTTTTAGGTTATGGGTACATTCAAATTAGTGATGGGACGTTATGAATTTGCCTGTGATACGATTAGAGCCAATTTTGCAATGTCGAATGACGTTAATTGAAAAAACTATTTTAAATATCTCTCTCTCTCTCTCTCTCTCTCTCTCTCTCTCTCTCTCTCTCTCTCTCTCTCTCTCTCTCTCTCTCTCTCTCTCTCTCTCTCTCTCTCTCTCTCTCCAATCTCTCTACATCTCTCTCTCTCCTCTCTCTCTCTCTCTCTTCCTCTCTCTCTCTCTAGCTCTCTCTCTCTCTCTTCTCTCTCTCTCTCTCCTACTCTCTACAGTCTTCTCTCTCTCTCTCTCCTCCCTCTCTCTCTCTCTCTCTGCTTCTCTTCTCTCTCTCTCTCTCTCTCTCTACTCCTCTCTCTCTCTCTCTCTTCTCTCTTCTACTCTCTCTCTCTCTCTCTACTTACTTTCTCTTTCTCTCACTTCTCTCTCTCTCCCTCTCTCTCTTCTCTCTCTCTCTCTCTTCTCTCTCTCTCTCTCTCTCTCTCTTGGATGACCTCTTTACCCTTCCTCTCTCTCTCTCTTTTTGTTCTCTCTCTCTCTTCTT
>JABUQX010136028.1:22500-29350 GCA_015478945.1 Trachelipus rathkii | reverse complement strand
ATATTTACTAATATATATAACTATATATATATAATATATTTCTCATATATATATATATAGTTATATATATATACTATATTACTATATATATATATTATATATATTACTATATATATATAGTTATATTATAATATACAAATTATATAGATAATATATATATCATTATATATATATAATATATATATTATATTATATAATATATATATGTATATATATATATATTATATATATATATATATAATATATATATATATATATAGTAATATTAATTTATTTATATTTATGCACTTCTAATCATAAAAAATACTGAAGGAGTTATTATCACGGGACTGAAAACAGTAAGCGAGAAAACATTTTTGGGGGGGAAAGACTTTTCTAATTTTTTGCTTTAAAGGTTCCTAAAACACTCTATTTCTAAGGTGGACGTTCCTATACTGTGCAAATATTGATGTGTATTATTTATTACACAAAAGCATTTTCCTTTTAGCCATACTTTTGCGCTTGTATGCCCTTTCAAATGATTGATCTTCGGACGTAAAAAATGAAGGTAAAACAAGAAGTTATTTTATTATTTTCATAAATGCCGTTTTAAAACTTTAAATTCCTACCAAGATTCATAACATTTGATTTCTGATTTTATTGTAAAGTAATATTTTATATTTTAATTTTGTATTTTAAGTTAACTTCATTTCTAGTTTTATTCTGTTGAATAAACTATATTCTTAATTATGCAGCTAATGACGATAAATCCTCATTTATAATTTTGTTCTGTTTTGTTAATG
The DNA here is from genome assembly GCA_015478945.1 of Trachelipus rathkii. Classification (NCBI taxonomy): domain Eukaryota; kingdom Metazoa; phylum Arthropoda; class Malacostraca; order Isopoda; family Trachelipodidae; genus Trachelipus; species Trachelipus rathkii. The sequence continues at coordinate 28,568 of JABUQX010136028.1, read as the reverse complement.
AATTTACTGGCAAGAATCATTTCTAACTTTAAATAAAATATTCTTTAAATTTTTATCTTTACGTTTTTTATTTAATAGTCAGCATGACACGTAAGGGAAGCCTTTCATACAGGAGCTTTACATTACTTTCCATCATTTTGCCTTCTTCTGAGATCAGAAATGCTGGCGCCTGGTAACGGAAGAGAAATAGGAACGAGGTTTTTCTTTGCATGTTATAAAAATTTCTTTTTCATAATGCGAAAAAATATAAACGATAAAAATAATAATAAAAAAAATTTGGTTTTGCCTTTCTTTTAATAATTTCAAACGGAGGTATAAACTTGTTTAATGAATTTAAAGTTAAAAATAATAAAGATGGCTTGCGATACGTACGATTCAGTGGTGATAGGATGGGGTGACCCCCATTCCTTCCGTATGTATGTCCTCCTGTGCTATAATCCAAAAATAGAGATTTCTTCTCTCCTCTCTCCTCCTCTCTTCCTCTCCTCTCTCTCTCTCTATATATAACTATATATATCAACATATTTTTATATTATATATGATATATATATATATATAATATATATATATAATATATATATACTCTCTTATATATATATAATACTATATAATTTACGAGGTTATTTCAATATAATAACAACTTCTTTCGTAGTTAACTGCACTGGACCCTAACATTTAATGAATAAGGTCAATCAGCTTTGAAAAAAAAATGCTGTAACGTATTTCTTGATTCGTTAATCTGAGAATTTCTTATATATATATATTTTAATATATATATATAATCTATATATAATATATACTTATATTTATATATATATAATAATATATTTATATTAAATATATATATAATATAATAATATTATATATATATATATATATATATAGTATAAGTTATATATATATAACATAGAGCAGCGATAATAGAATTACATGATGGATGAGCATTGTTTTAAAGTCGTATAATTTTGAAGCTTTTCCCCGATGATGGAAATTTCGTAGGACAAGTTTCAAGGGTCACCATCTATTATTATTATTATTATTACTTATTATTATTATTATTGATTATTATTATTCTTATTATCTATATTAGATTTTATTATTATCTATTATTATTTTATTTTTATTTATTTATTATTATTATTCTATTACTTATTATTATTATATTGTATTATTATTATTATTATATATTATTATTGTTATTCTATATTTATTATTTATTATTATATTTATATATTGATTATTATTAGTATTATTATTACTGGTTTTAAAAATTAATTTAATGGCTTATAAATTTGTTAATGCTTGTTATGGTTAAGCATTACATATGATTTTTCGATTAATTCTTTCTTCTCTCTTCTCTTTCTCTCTCCTATCTCTCTCTGCTCCTCTCTCTTCTTCTCTTCTCTAATATGTTATATATAATATATATATATACTACTAGTATATATATACCTACGATATAGTATAATTATATATATTTATACTAGTATAGTTATATATATATTATATCTTATATATACTATATTTTATATATATATATAACCTGGTGTACTTCACCGTATATATATATAATACTAATATATATATAGTATAATATATAGTACGTATATAAATGATATATATTTATTATATATATTGTATATATGTGTGTATGGTGGTGGCTGGTGTGCTGTATGTGTAGTGTAGCTCGTAGCTAAGTGACCTCGCCCTAAGGAAAGACAATCGCAGGTGTGGTGTTGTGTGTGTTTGCTGATTTGGAGAGATTCAATATTAGGAAACATATGTTTGTGCAATTTTTTTCTGCTTTTTCGTTCCCATTTAAAAGTTTTATACACAAACTCAAAATTAGGAAAAAAATTAATTAAATTCACTTAAAAAATTAAAATATTTCACACCAACGGAAGTTTCCACTCACAGCCCAAAACAATTTTCATTTTACAATAATAAACAATTAATTAAAAAGGAAAAAAAAAATACATCTAAAAATCAAAAACCAATATTTTTTTTACGGTACGAAAAAGCGAACAGGTGGGAAAACAATCATTCCGTTTGGCATTTAAAAAATTACGTGTTTTGGTACTTTAATAAATATTCTGGTAATAAAAGATTTTGGAAAAAAAAAAAAATAGAGAACGCCTTGAGTTCGTTGTCGCTTATCACTGACTTGACCCCAAAATGCCAACAGCGGCGCTCTGGGTTTCAATATCATTCCCAGGTCTAGGTAGGGGCATGCATGGAAACGCACCAAAAAAAATTTACGACTATGCCATACACTTTTTCCGTGTTATACAATATCGCAAACATACTAACTATCAAATATATAGACGTAAATTATATATACTCATTTTATTTTGGTATATATATATATAATATATATATATATATAATATATTTATTAATATATATATATATTATATATATATATAATATATATATATTTTATATTATATTATATATATATATATATATATATATATATATAGATATATATAACGAAAACTCTAATATCAGTGAAGGGCGAATCCGGCAACTTTTTAGATTCCAAATCCCAAGTTTGATGCTATAAAGCTGTAAAGTCTTTTCGATAATCTGAATCGAATTGGTAAAAGTTTTGGGAATCCGATATCCGGATTCGAATCCTCCCAATGATTCAGATTTACAAAATGTACAATATAAACAAACTCAAAAATTGACATTTTTTTTTTCATATATAATTTTTAGGATTTAATAAAATTTGTTTTCTTTTTAATTTTTTTTATGGCTGACAATGCTATCATTTTCCATATGAATATAAATTTGTATAAGATTACTATCTATATATATAATATATATATACCTATATATATATAATATATATATATATATATAGTATATATATTATATATTATTATATATATATATAATATTATATATTTTTTATTTATTTCTTTGTATATCCAATTGTTTTTTTCCTGAGCAAGGTTGAATTTTTTAATTTCTCCTGTGCACATAGACAAAACGATAATGTATGCAGAAAATTAATATAACTAAAGTATTTGCAATTTTAACTATTTCTTAATTTATAACATAGCAACATTCTATAAAAAAATTAAAATTAATTTTTTTTTTTTTTTAAATATTCTCTTATAGATTATTAGTTTTTTCAATCTCAGGGAGTACTATTCACCTACTAGCTGTTATGATAGCCAATAATTAATAAGGAAGAATTATGCATCTTGATCTGGCTCTCTATAGCACTCCTGTGATTGTCTTCTAAATGTGAATGAATTTTATTCATAAATTTCGGTTTTTTTTTTATATTTTTTTGTGATTTTTATTACAACTTTGAAGGCAGAAACAAACAAGAAAATAGGATCGGATTCGAACCGGATTCGGAATGAGCTACCCGACTCCGAATCCGATATGATGTCTCATAAATATGTTCGAATCCGAATCCGTTCGTTGTGGAAAGGTTTCGAATCCGCATCTGATCCGAATTCAGCACCTTCGGATTTGAATCCGAATTCGTCAATCAACTGATATATATACTTATTACTATTATATTTATATTATATAGATTATATATATTAACGTATATATATATAGCTAGTATATAATATACTATATATAATCTATATATATATATATATTATTATATATATAGTTATTATATATATGTGATGTGTGTGTGTAGTGTGTGTCTGTGTGTGTTTGCTGGTGTGTTCGTGTGTGTGTGTTGTGTGTGGCGTGTGTCCCTGTCTTGTGTGGGGTTGTTGTAGGTGTGATGAGTGTGTAAATATTTAGAGGATAAAGGTTTAACTTTTTGTTCGTACTCTCTTATATAAATTAAATTATAGAATTAATTTAAAATTTTTAAGGCAAACACTAAATCTCTCCAGTGTAAAACTGCATTTACAATATCACCCCCCATGTCTTTTGTTGCTACCAACCTAGAGCAACTATGTTTTTCTTCTCACACTACATCCTCCTCTCTTTATAATCATATATAATATATATATATATAACTATATATTATATATTATATACTACTATATTTATATATATAAATATATATAGTATATATATATTATATAATATATATATGATAATTATAATATATATAGTATATATTATAATGAATATATATACCTTATATTCACCATTAACTTAATACATAAGAAACATTTTTTTTTGGGGTTATCAATGCAAAATTATTCTTTTCAAACATACTTCCGCACACCTGAACGTCCTCATTGATTTTCAGTTGAATGTTCGGACAATCTGTTCACTAAGATCTCGAGCAGTTGTTTACGAAAGTTATTCATGAAAAACTGAAAAAAATTTCAGCACTATTTTTTTATCAATCTTTGCCATAAATATTTCGAGGGATTTGACTCCTTTGAACCCTTTCAAATGCAGCATATAAAAAAAGTGGTTGATTTCAATGTCTCCAAAAATTCATTCTTATTTCAACCTTTCTAACTTCGACATAAAATCCCTCTAAATACAATATCTTCTTCCAAACATAAGCACACTAACTAAAACAAGCCATCTCAAGAGCTTTGGGAGGGGTCCTTGACTTTTGAGGCGTCTACAAAACTTTTTATTATCACTCCAGATTTTTTTTCTTTGCTTTGTGTTGGGCTGCCGTTCCATTCTTTAGCATGGAGTAGAAGCAACAAAACATTTTTGGGTGGTTCTCCACTTAGCGTAGATCTCCCGCATGGGCGAGAAGTCATAGGACTCGAAAACTCACCAAACTCGTCTGATCTCACTCGCTCTCTTCAATCTGTATTTTGACTGCACGAAATGTTTCTTTACTCTTCTGATATTATTATCGCTATTACAAAAGTCAGTTTTCTTCTGTACGGCTTTTGTCGTAAGTATCTCAAATTTGAGAAAAACTCCTATATTAACACACCCACACGCCCAGCCATTCACACATACATACCTACACCACATATGATCACGACACACACGCCCCTGGACCACACACACAGATTATATATATTATATATATAGATATGATAAATATTATAATATATATATATTATATTATATATAAATATATCTATATATATATATATATATATAAATAATACTATATCCATGTCAGTCTATATAGAGGTTTTTATTCGGAGGTTATTTGAATGTTCCTGTTAAAAAATCATGGTCCAAGCCAGGTATTCGATATCCCGTTATTATGAAAAATCAAACTTATAAATATTGTTTGAGAGACCAATTCCACACATTCTGACCAGAGTATCGCAAACGTTCTCAAAAAGGACATTTGTCTAAAAATAAAAAATTAAGGGTATGTTGGATAAGGAAATAACTGTACAAGATCACTATCGAAATTTATTCAGATCCAAAGTGACTGACACTGACTTTGAACAATTCTTAATATGTTTAGAGTATTTTCATCATTTGGCCTTTGTCCAGCTCAGACCAACATGTTTCTTCTATTCTCACATCTTATCATTAATAATATATATATATATATACATATAATAATTATAATTTATTTATCAATATATCAAAACTATATATAATATATATAATATATATATATATATTTAATAATATCATTCAGTATTATATTATATATATATATATAATATTATACTATATTATCTTATATATTATTAACTATATATATTATATAGTATTATATAGTATAATAGATATATTATATTTTTATATAACTCTATATATATGCAATGATACAAAACACGACACGAAATTCTTTTCTAAATAATCTTAACAGACGTCATCCAATAAATTTGATAAACAATATGTTTTATCAAACTTTATTATAATATATAAATAATATATCTAAATATAATAAATCAATTATTCCAAATATCAATACTATATATATTAATATATATATATAATCTATATATATAATATTTATATATATATATATAATATTACTATATATATGTATATATATATATAATACTATAAAAAAATATTTTATATAGTATAAAGGATCAATAAAACAATGTACATGTTTATTATTTATTAATAATTGACGCGTCTTTAAAATTATTATAGTGATCTTAGCGTCTATCATCTCTCCTGTC
>JABUQX010136028.1:12500-17500 GCA_015478945.1 Trachelipus rathkii | reverse complement strand
ATAATAATAATAATAATTCTTTTATGTTAAATCAAAAATAATGAAAACTTTATGTTAAATTATCAAACTTTTAAACTTGAAGGACGCTTAATAGTATTCGCCTCGCTTGACGTAGAGTCTTTGCTCACAAAGGTTACCGGTTCAATGAAACGATTGACATAATAATTAACGAAGTGGTATCACTCAAATAACGACCCCCACCAGAACTAATCAGAACAACATATGAGGAACCTTTTATTAATTTGTTGTACCCAAACACCATTTAAATTTAAAGAAAACATATATCTACAAGCTGATGAAGTGCCGATGGGCTCACCACTTTGGACCTACATTTGCTGACTTCTTTATGTCCAATCTGGAAAACAAAATCCTTAGTGAAACAAACAACTACCCCGTATTTTACATTAGGTATGTCGACGACACCCTCCACTATCTTAGAACATAGATCATATTACATCAGAATTTCAAGAGTTGTCCATACTTTAAAATTTAGTTACGAAACTTGATTAATGAATACTATCCTGTTTTTAGACATCTCAAAATCGACGTTAATTTCTGATGGCTCATTATCTACAGGTATACATGTCAAACCCACTGATATTGGTCTGTATGAACTATGGATCCTATTCACCGATTATTTACAAAAGAATCTATCGTAAAAACTCTAGTTTACAGAGCATACAAACTATGTTCAAATTTAACTTTTGATTGAAAGAAATTATTTTCGCAATAAGTAAAATTTAATTAACTGTGATCATCCACAATATTCAGTTGAAAACTTAAATTTAATAAAGCCCTTACAAAATTATATAAGAAAGTAAAAATAACCAGAAAAAAATTCGACAAATTTTTTCTTCAAAACATCCAATGCTATTAGACTTCAATAAGAAAGAGAAGTGCCTTCGTAATATTATTTTGAAACTCCCTACCTCAAAACTAAAGACACCTCAAAAAATTAAAGTCAGACTACCATAAAGTCCAAACAACTATCATCATCCTTTAGCACGATAGATGCTTTCCCAACAACCATTAAGTTGTGTACACCTTTTAACTGCCTTAGTCAGACTGTACTTCGACATATATTGGTTACACAGGGACGAATAGTTGCGGATAGGGCATATCAACATCGCTACAATCCCAGTAAAACTTTGCTAACATTTCCACACGACACTATGGCAATCAACCAAGGTAATATTTAAAAACACTTCACAATATATACGGATCGTTGAAGTCCATAAAAGTAAGATTGCGGAGCCTTCTAATCAAAACCGCTAGACCAGATATTTAACTAAAATTATGAACTAACTATTCAGTTAAACTTAATATAGTGATTTTAATTAGTGTATATATCAATATAAAAACACACTCATTTGCTTACAAAAAAAACTTCCCTTTAGAAGATGTCTCAATGCAGAGACGAAAAACGCGTCAGGAAATTCAATGTAAATTTATGTCTTCTACTTCTCTTTAAATTATTTTTCAAAAAATATTTAAGTAAACTCAAATAATGTACTAAAATAAATTTAGAACCTTGAAGTGAAATCTAAAAACTTTTATAAAAATCAAAGGCTGATGTTGAATTCCGAAATAATAATAATAATAATAAATAATAATAATTAATAATAATAATAATAATAATAATTAAGAATAATAATAATAATAATAATAAATAATAATAATAATATAATAATAAAATAATAATAATAATAATAATAATAATAATAATAAATAATTAATAATAATAATAATAATAATAATAATAATAATAATAATATTGCTTATACTACTACAACTAATAATAATAATAATAATAATAATAATTAATAATAATTAATAATAATAATAATAATAATAATAATAATAATAATAATAATAATAATAATAATAATAATAATAATAATAATAATAATAATAATAATAATAATAATAATAATAATAATAATAATAATAATAATAATAATAATAATTTGGAGACCAACTGACACTTAAAAAGATCGTCTCAGTAAAAAGACATCTTCACAAAGTTTATATTTAAAGGAAGATTTAGATTTCTTAATTAAGCAAACGAAAATCTTGATTTAATTAAAATAAATATACATATTCAGTGCCAGTGAATAAAATAGTATTTTTTTTTAATTAAAAGCGAACATTATAAAAGATAAATTGAATACGTTTAATATAACAATTTCATAGTAATAATTTTCACTCTTCAAGTACAAGTACCTTAATTGTTTGTTTGTAGATACATTTTTAGTGACATTTTAATATTAAAAAAATGTAAAGTATATACCAATTACATGCCAAAAAGTAAAAATTAAGTTTGGCATTTGGAACTTAATATCTGCACTCTATTCTCCATGAGCTTTTGTTAAGAAAAGAAGTATAATGTTTCAAGGCTTAATAATTTGATATCTATACAACATAGGATGAAAAAAAGGGAAAAGTTATGAGATTATGATATTATATACTTTAAAGTATGCTAACTTACTTTTTGATTCGACTCCACAAACAAGTTTATCGAAAAATTTTAACTGAATTTATGCTCCATTCTTATAAGTTGATTAAAAAATATATTTTTAGTTTGGACATTAGATTCCAACAAAGCTTATTGTAAAATAGTGATTGAAAGGACTACGAAGTGTAAGCAGTGCAGAGGTAAACCGCACACCCCAAATCACATTAGCAAAGGGACTGACGCGGCCAACTCACGAAGAGAGGTGTTTGTTGGTCGGTATAAGAATGGCATCGTTAAAGATTTCTTATTGGCGTTCAGATTACAAGCAAAAATAGGCAAATATTCTCCATATTTTTAAATTAAAAAAAAAAAAAAAAAAAAAAAAAAAAAAATAAACAATAACGTCAGTCAAGAATACTAAGACTTTGTATTAGAGAGGCTCTAAATTTGTCAACATTAGGTATATAGCAATAGAATAAAATTGTAGCGATAATTTTAGAACACTTTGAAACACATGAAATACAAATCCGTACACATCTGCAACACACATTACCGCACACACACACACACACACACACAACAATATATATATATATATATATATATATAATATATATATATTATATTTAGTATATATATATATATATATATATTATATATATATATATATATATATATACTATATATATATAATGTATATATATATATATATATAATATATATAGATATAAATATTATATATATATATATATATATATATATATATATATATATAGTATTATTATAATAGATGTGTGTGTGTGTGTGTGTGTTGTGTGTGTGTGTGTGTGTTTATGTGTTAGTATCTGTGTTGATTAATTTTAAAAGTGGGCCAAACGTCAACAGTGACATTAATGATATTAAATTAGGGTTACATTGTATTTTCTCATTTCTATTCTAAATATGAGAAGGCTTTGAAAGGACCCTTCAAAAATTTATAGTTAGGTAATCAAATGCTAGATCTCAATTTACGACCAATTCATCACTTGACAAGAATTTACATCATTCAACTGCCCAAAAGGGCAATATTTGCTCTATACAGTGTATCATATCAACAATCTTTAAAACCAGATATAGGCATGTTAAGATTCTGGGACAATTTAAAGCCCCAATGATCCCGATAGAACCTGCAAGAGTGTATAAGAATAAAATTAGAAGAAACAAAATACCAGCCAATTTTGAATTGTAGAAGCCAGTGAGACTCTTTTCGGCGACTAATTAAGCCACATTCTCTCGATAAGTAGCTTCTGTTGAAGCCATTCAAAATGTATTGTTAAATCAGACTTTTTCAATTCACACAAAGAAACAAAGATGCTAAATTTGCATAAGGGTAAATTTGCATTAACTGCCTACGTACAAGCAATCGAAGATCGTTTTCCGAGAACACTAATATCTTAATTTAAAGGTCAGTTATGCAGCTAATGAAAGAATTGTATTTAAGATTCTATTCCAAAGCTTTGTTAATGTTGTATTAAAGGATAAACTATCATTCTCTACATGTGCTCTCAGAATAAAGTCATCCAAAATACCATAAAAATGTTCCCTCCAAAGTCTTACTTGTGTTGCATTCTTTCAGTAATTCAGTGCCGTGATTATTTCCAGCTGTATGATCTCATAGTTAGCCATTACATTCTAGTAGCATTATCCAATGTACTTGAGTAGCTCGCAACTAATAACAATGCAGAAGAAAATCATTCTTCAATCATAACTAGAGCTTGACCATTGTCGAGAGTATTCTCTCTCTCTCTCTCTCTCTCTCTCTCTCTCTCTCTCTCTCTCTCTCTCCTCTCTCTCTCTCTCTCTCTCTCTCTCTCTCTCTCTCTCTCTCTCTCTTTCATCTTGTCTTGGAAAATTTTATCCAAGACGTCCCACCATGCTCACCAGCCTGGTCTCTCTGAAAATCCGAAACATCTGAGAGAAAGCTATATCTATGATATTCAACAGATGAGTAAAACAGTATCTTCTAGTCTTACTTGCACTTTTTTCTGTAGAAAAATGGCTCATAAGTGTTCTATAATCTTTCTCTGTATTTACCTACATGTTATACTGTTCTGACTGAATAACATAGTGAATAACGATTCTTTATTAAATTATTATGCATATTTTTGCAGAGGCTTAAAGTGGGGTATCTGAAATTATTTTAGCTTTAAAATATGGAGTCAGTGGTAGTATGATCTCCTCCTTAGTGGGACATCAAGCACGATCTTAAACTTTTCCAAATAAAAAATTTTAATTTCTTCATTTATTGTCTTCTGCCGACTGCGATTTCTCACTTTGTAGATCAGAGAATGTGCTTTCATGTGCAGTCAAATTAGTTTTAAAAATCTGTTGCAAAACAAAAAAATATTCTATACTAAAGGGAGGCGTTTACTATCCCTTCATAACGTAATAATGTCTGCACGTATCAATCTCTATTTAATATTAAAATTAGAACTTTATTATACATACGCCAATTAGTATTTTAAAATACATGGTAACTTAAAACCTGACTTGTGTACTATCGTGA
>JABUQX010136028.1:0-2500 GCA_015478945.1 Trachelipus rathkii | reverse complement strand
CCCAATTGAAACTCCTCTCTCTCTCTCTCTCTCTCTCTTCTCTCTCTCTCTCTCTCTCTCCTCTCTCACTCTCTCTCTCTCTCTCCAACTAAAAGTTATGCTAAGCGAACACACACACACACACACACACACACACATATATATATATATATATATATATATATATATATATATATTAGAGAGAGAAAGACAACATAGCAATATATATATTTATTATATATATATTAAAATATATAGATATATTAAATATATATAATATTATTATATATATATATATTATATATAATAATATATATATATATATATATATATATATATATATATATATATAATAATAATATAATAATATTATATATATATATATATATAATATATATATTATATAATATATAATATATATAATATATATATATATATATATATAATATAAATATATATATAATAGTGTGACAAAGACTGATCTCTGTATAATTGCTATTTACTGGCCCCGTATACCACACGCTGACACTTGATGCTTATAGCAAATATATACAATTCGTTTTGGTATAGTGAAAATCGTTTTTTTATTAATTTCTTTATTAATTATGTCTAATGACTATTTTACATGAAAACACATTAAGATATTTCATAGTTCAAAAAAAATTTAATTTTTTTTTATAATACTTTCAATTTAATTACCATTACAATATCAATTTTATGACCGAGAGAGCGTCAAGATGTTCGCACTCTGATCTACATTTTCTAACTGAACTCTATGCCATTTGGCACAGGCGTTTTGGGAGCCAGAGGCACCTCGGTGACCTTGGATAATACACAACAAGAAAGAAGGCAACAATTATTTCGGCTTTTACAACAGGACTTATACAAGGTTTTCTTCCAACTGTGTACCAGAAATCTTGGTAGCACTTACATATATCCTTTATAAATTTTATACAATGTAACGAGTACGGTACATAATGGTTATCTCAAAAGTTGCCTGTAACACCCCCTTCTGACAATTTTAAAAAAAGTTTAGGATAGAGGAGACAGTGGCTACTAAAGTTAGAGGGTAAAACAATAATTTTCACCTAACATAATAGCACTCCTACTGGAGGCAACTCTTTTTAATCATTTTTATGTAACACCTTTACTTTAGGCGTTTTTACCATCTGAAAGAAAACGGATTAGTATTTTATTTTATTTATTCATTTTTTTTTTTTTTTTTTTTTTTTTTTTTTTTTTTTTTTTTTTTTTTTTTTTTTAAGTGTTATTTTCTCTTTCTAAATCTACTAAGTTATAATATATGCGAACGTTCCTTAAATTTTCTAAATGCGGTTTCCCATTTTTTTCGATAAGCACGTTCTGTTTATTAACTTTTATAACTTTAAAAGGGCCGACATAGCGGGGAGCTAGTTTGCCGACATTAAACTGTGTCTGCCGCACCACGACAAATTTTGCCTCATGTAACCCTTTAGGCACAAAGACGTGTCGATTTTTATAATTGGTGTGTGGCGCCAGCGGCTGCGCCAAAAGAGCGGCTAGCTTTTTACATATGCATTATATTCTATTGGGGCCGTCTCCGAAGAAGGATCAACTAATCCACTAGGTATTGCTATATTTTGGCCAAACATCAAGTTGGCGGGGCTGAGACCGTTCTTTGTTATCGGCGCGAGTCTCAGAGTGAACAACACCATAGGTAAGAGGCTCGGCCAGTCGGAGGGGCTTAAATCATGTTCCTGCAACATACATCTCAGACAAGCCAGCAAATTCCTATGACTTACCTCCAGGAGGCCATTACATCTTGGGTTTGAGCTACACGTAGTCCGGTGCTCCATTCCTACGGCCCTGCAGACTTCTTCAAACATGCGACTAGTGAAATTAGCACCTAAATCCGAAATAATTACCTGCGGGATTCCACAGAACGGAAATAGCTCGTGAATGAAGGCATTCAATATTTCTCCCGAATTTATTTCTTTGAGAGGCACAGCAAACAAGTACTTACTGTAGCGGTCAATTAACGTAAGTAGGTATTTGTACCCTCTCGCATTAGGTAACTTAAGTATATCCACATGAACGGCTTGAAACTTCTTCGTTACTTCTTTAAAAACACCGTAATCAGGACTTATACCTGGTACTGTTTTATTTTTTTGACATGCTGAGCACGTGCGGATAAACTGTTTTATCTTCTTATGCATGTGTTGGAACACAAATTCATTTTTTATGCTAAGGAGGGTCTTATTCACACCCAAATGTCCTTTATTGTGGTATTCGCTGATTACCTTCTGCACACTATTTTCAGGCACAAAAACGCGCGCATAGTTTAAAGATACATCGACAATTAATTCTATCTCCTTTCCGTCATAAAAGAATTTCTGTTTTATTAACTTCAAAGTAGTTTTCACTTTCTTCGCCATCAGATCACTAAGGTATTTATCTGACTGTTGGTGCTGTCTAATTTCTTCAAAGTCCAAATCTCGTTTGAAATGCGAGAATAATATTTTTGCATTTTTATCAAACGTGG
>JABUQX010136027.1:20000-21555 GCA_015478945.1 Trachelipus rathkii | reverse complement strand
CAACGATCTTCTTAGCTGCACTTCTAATTTCCACTCTGATGCCGTATGCAGCTCAACTCTCCATCTCCACTCTTTAATTTGTGCTCCCTGTTGTGTATCTAGAGTGCCTCTCTCTATAGCTTTTCCGATCTCAATTCTTGCCGATTGGGGTCGAATTTCAGTGTGTAACCCGTAATCTTTGAAGTTCAACTCTTTGAAATAGGCATACTTCTTCATATCTCCCTCTCTAAAAAACCTCCCAACTTACTAAGTCTTTAGTGCTCTAATGTCTTACCCGGCTAGAACAACTTAAACATTCTAGACAAACATAAACATAGTGAATATCTGGGACGACCTCACATCCACATCGTGCCTAAAATGGCCTCAAAAAAGCGGAAGTCTGTTCAGATTGCGTGAATTTTTTCTCTGCTCAGATACTCCAGTTATAAAAGGCTATTCGCCCCTGCATGGAATACTGTTCCACATTTGGGGTTCCGGTCCACCCTCCTTTTGGATAGAGTTGAAGCTAAGGCAAGAGGCAAATAAACTGTCCCCATACTCTCTCGATCGCCTTGACACTCCTTCTCTGCGTCTACGTAGGTGCCCTATCTCTTTTCTATAGGTTACGCAGCAGGTGGTCGCGAGAATTGACCTCTCGCATCCCCACCAACTGCTTCGCCCTCGTAAACACAAGAGTGCTTGTTCTCATGAAAAAATTGGTGACACTAGTGAGACTCAAGATCACTCGTTATGTTAGTCCTTCTTTCCAGCCACATCGTTTGTTGAACTCCCTTCCTCTTATTCCCGCAATGTTAATCTCTCTATTAAGTCCCGGGTCTCGCCCACGAGGTAATAGCGTAGGCAAGCTCGTGGTGGGTTACTTTCATTTATTTTAATTTTATTTCTTTATGTAATTTTTTATATTTATTGAATTATTTATTTTTGCCCCCCCTTTGAAAAGGGCATTGCCCGTAAAGTGGTGGATTCAGTGTAAAAAAAAAAAAAAAAACTAAAATATATATATATATTAATAAATAAATAATTATAATAATAATATATTAGATATATATAATACTATATAATATATATATATGATATATAATATAAATAATATATATAATATATAAAATAAATATATTATAATATATATAATATATATAATTATTAAATATAATAATATATATAATATAATATATATTATTATATATATTATATAATATATATATATATATATATATAACTATATATATACTATATATATAATATTTATATATATATATATAAATATATAAATAATATATATACTATATATAAATATAACAATATTATATATATATATATAATATATAATATATATATATATAAATATATATATATATAATTAAGATATATATATTATATATATATATTATATATATATATAGATAACTATATATTATATATATATAGAATATTATATATTATATATATAGATTATATTATTATATATTATGTATATGTATATATAGTAATATATATATATAAAATAAATATATACATATATATATATATTTATACTATATATATATAGTATTAA
>JABUQX010136027.1:0-15000 GCA_015478945.1 Trachelipus rathkii | reverse complement strand
AGGAATCTTTAAGTTCGCTGCAACTATATTTACATCCTAAATTCAATCCTTATTTTTCGGTACAGCGAATCTGGAATGATGGAGTGATGTATATATACATCAATGAGTTAGGTCAATGTCTTCTAGGGATCCCTGCACCCCTAATACTAATATATATATATCATATATATATATATATAAATATATAATCGCTTAGTATCATATATATGATATCAGTATATATATATATATATAATTCACTATATATATATATAATAGTAAGTATAATATATATATTATATATATCTAAGTATATATATATATATAGGAATAGCTAATAATAATAAATATAATGTATTCAATATCATATATATAACCTATTCTAGGTAAGTACTATATTTATATATATATAATAATAATATATGATATTTAAACTAATATACTATATAATATATATATATATATATATATATATATATATAGTATATATATAATATATATATATATATAGTTATATAGATAACTATATATTTATATATATAGTATAGTAACTATTAATAATAATATATACTATATATATATATATAATATATATATATATATATATATATATACATATAAATCATACTATATAGTATCTATCACGAGTGCCCCCGTCTCAATTTTAGGAAGTCCGCTAGCGCATCTCTGCACTCGAGAAAAGTAGCCCGCTAGCGGTACTACCCCAAAATGAGCGGGTGCACCAACCAGATTTATATTATAATATATATAATATTACTATAATATTATAGTTAATATTATATATGTATAATATAAGACTATATTATATATATATTAATATATAGTATATTATATACGATAATATATATAGAGAGTGATATAGATATATATTTATAATATATTATATAATATGTATATATAATATTATAGTATATATATATAAGTATATATATAATATTAGATAAATATAAATCAATATATATTATATAATAGATATATTATATATATATTAGTATATACATTACGTAGCTAATATATAGTACCCTTATACAAGGGTACTATATATAATATATATATTATTTAAATATAGAAGTTATATATAAATATATAGATATAATATAATATAACCTATAGTTATATATACATATATATCATATAATATATATATCATACTATATATAATATCAGAGTGTGGCATCCCCGGCTCATTTAGGGGTTAGTCCGCCTAAGCGCCGGCATCTCTTGCCACTCTCAAAATATAGTCGCTTACGCTCCTCCGAACTATCACCATCAAACCTTCGCCAATCGCAAGTCCGTACGTTCACACTCTGTCCGCCAATAATGTACGACTCACAAAAGGTTTGTAATTTAAATACTAAATAGTATACATCCTTACAAAAAAATTATTATATATTATATCTGAAAATTGACATGAATATTCACAAATTCAAATTTTCCTTTTCCTCCTTAAACTTTCGTCAAGCAAGACAGAACCTTATACCTTCAAAGATTACTGCTTCAAAATAAAAGGCATTTCAGTTATTAGATTTTTAAATAACCCCCCCCATACTAAATATTTCCCTCTACGCCACAGAACTTAGAGAAATATTAGAGTTCTTATGAACCAGTTCAACAAATTCTGCCTTTTTCTGAAAGGGAAAGATGTCCTGGTGAGGGAGTTGCTGTGTTAGTTCGCTTTCAGCAGTCCATTGCTAATTAAGGTCCTCACCTAAATCATTCTGCCTCCTTCTGAAATATTTCTGACCACCTGCCACACATAGAAGAATCTATCTATCCAAACTTAGCATATAATCCATCGAAAGCCCTCAACGACTGCAGAGTTCATGCTTAATGCACGTATACACTCAGTAGCGCCTAAGATATTATATATAGTATAATATATAAATATATATATATATATATAAGATATATATATATATAATTATATAATATTAAAATAATATCCATATATATATATAATTAATATAAAAAATAAAACTATTAACTATATATATATAATATACATATATATATAGATATCATAATAGATTTATATATATTAATATATATATAATATACTATTTATATATAATATAAAGTATATCGTATATATATATATATGCTATTATATATATATAGATATAAATATGAACTATACAATAATGAACTATATATAGTATATATTGATATATAGATTATAACTAATATATATATCTATACGTACATGATAATAGCTATATATATAAATATATAATCAATTTCTATGCCTTAATACACTTATATTAATCATATTATATATAAACTATATAATATATATATATATATGTAAATATTAATATATATATATATAATATAAATGGTGATATAATATAGACAATAATAATATATACTTATAATTTTTTATTTATATAAATTGCCCAAAATACTTATATATATATATATTATATACGTATATATATATATAATATATATATATATATATATAAATAATATAGATATATACAAATAGCTAATCTAATTCTGTGTTTAAAACCCAAATAATAATATAAATGATAGTAATATTATTAATTATTACAATAAAAATATATAATACATATATACTAATATATATTTAAACTTAATATATTAATATATATAATATAATATATATATATATACAATTATAGTATTAATATATAGTATATATTACATATATAGTATGTACAATATATAATCAGTATAATAGCTTAATATATATATATATATACTACCATATAATATAATATATAGTATATATATAAGATAAATACTAATATATATATTATTATATATAATATATATATATATAGAATATATATATTATACATATATATATATATATATATATATATATGATAAATAATACTATATATATACGAGCTATATATATATATATAATATAGAATAATATAGTATTAATAAACATATATATATAATATAATAATAAAATATATATATAAAATATTATATAATATATAATTATATATATATATATATATAATATATATTAAAATAATAAATAACATATATATAATATATATATATAACAATATAATATATATATATATATATCATATATATATACTAATATTATAATAATATAATAATTATATATAATATTAAATATAAATAATATATATATAAAATATATATATATAATATAGATAATATAAATATATCAGTGTTGGGTTCAAGTACATTTTCAGTACAAGGAACAAGTACACGTACTCTAGAATTGTTCAAGTACAAGTACAAGACCAATACTCCTAGAATTGTCAAGTACAAGTACAAGTACATCGTATCAAGTACAAGTACAAGTACAAGTATCTTTATGAAAACGCATATATATATAAAATCATACACCATCACAGTCATCATCATCAACATTATCATCATTTCACACCCATCTTATCTCCCCAAGACTGGAGGCAAGGGGCGTAACATAACCGCAAACATTAAAAATAGTAGAAGAATATTAAGCAAGAGAAAGAAAGCCCAGCCTTACCCCCCCCTTTATACCAATAGGAGAACTCGTCGCAGTCAGAAGAAAATCCACCCCCAAGCTTCACGGACCGCGAGACCCTCAACAATGCCTCTCGTCAATGTGGGTTCATTCCTTGGCCCAGGGCCACAACGATACCCCTTCACAAAACCCACCATTTACTCCTATTATGCACCGTTCTTTTCGCCTCTGCTACTCACGATTTTATCTTCCACGATCCTTTTCGGACTCATCCACTTTTTCCTTTGGTCTCACAGCCGGTCGATCCAGACACACTTCACCACTATACATCCGTTAACCGACCGTCTGCCATCATCCTTTCCACATGACCCAACCCATCTCAACGTACTTTCAATCTATTCTCTCATTTACCCAATCTCCACACACAACTCTCCAATACGCTCATTCCTCATTTTAACATTCTTTGCACACCTAACACGCCTAGATTTCCATCTGAACACATTGTTAATTAGATCTATTCCTTTATTCAGACCATAGTCCACTACTATACATTAACACGGGTAACAAACATACCCTCATGTAAGACACCTAGCCACTTCACACTTAGTCCTTACGTCCACTGAACATTTACGCACCAGCCACCTTAAGCCATTCACAACTTCCCACTACACTCTGCATAATCCGATCTTTCATTTCAACATTAGATTAACTCACTAAAGGATTTAAATTCAGGACTCTTTTCCAGCTGCTCACCACTAAACAGTTAACTTCACACTAGGTCTGCCTCACTCACAACCCAGTAAAACCCCGCTTTCTCTTATCTACGTTTATCTTTTCAAACCCTTTCCTTTTACACACCCCTACCAAAATCTCGTCTACTTAGTCCCTCAAACTCCTTCAAGTCCACACAGAAACCAATCATCCTCATAGTAATAGTTTTAAGAATCCTTTCACCTCTTCATCCATTCTCCATTATTCTAACTCTATCCCTTGTTACCCCCACCTCTAATTCTTTTCATAACCTCATCCATAAACAGATTGGATTGCCAAGGAGACATGCCACCCTGTCTCACTCCGCGATTAATATTAAAATAATCACTTTCACTCCATTTTCTTACACACCCTTCACTTCGTCATACATACTTTAGTCTATCAGAACTCCACCAACACCATATTCCACTAACACCTGCCATAGACTCCCTATTATCCTATTTATAAGCCTTTGCAAATCCTAAATCCTAAATACATTATTCTTCTCCCTCCTATTTTCCATACATTGTATTCAATGTAAGATTTGATCCAACCACATCCTTCTACCACTTCAAAACGCACCTTATTCTTCCCCAAATTATTTCTACTCATTCGACGCACTCTTTCGACCAAAAATCATCATATATCTTCCTACAACACTCAGTAAAACTAATTACCCTACCAATACTTAGTATACCTTCCCCTTACCGCTATATAAAGTACTAATTTACCGCCTCCAATCCCGGACTATAACCCTCCATAAACTTTGTATAAACTTCCAAATCCAAGAATCCAAGCTCGCATAGATATATATAATATATATATATATATATAATAATATATATAATATAATATATATATATAGTATACTATTAATATATATATATATTATATATATATATATATATATAGATATAATAATAGCTTAATAATATTTTTTTGTGAGGTGAATCTGAAGAGAGTTAAAAGGATGGTTAGAAAATTTGAGAGGGTGTGTAAAAAATGGTTTGAAAGTAAAACGTAGATAAGAGTAGGTTATGTTATGAGGAGACAGTCCTCCGTGCTGATTCTCTTGATATAGTAATATAACACAAGACTGAGTTTATAATATTTAGTCTTATATATGTTGACAAAAGGAACGATGCCGAGTGTTAGTAGGCTAATTGTGAATTGCAGAAGGCTGGTGCAATTTAAATCATTGGTGGATGTAACAGAGGACTAAGTCCTGAGTGCGCTAGTGTTTTTGCGTGTGGTAATTTTAACTGTTTAATGTTTTATAGTAGAAGACTATGTCATGGAATAGAGGTATAAGACTCAAAGTACAATGGTTCAGATTGGAACCAATCTAGGGCGGTTAGTTTGAGCAAGAATTGATAAATGAGGACATGACTATTACAGATGTATGCATGAAATAAAGAAAAAACGAAAATAAATTAAATATGTTAGGATGTTGTCATGTGAAAGATATGGATATTAGTCGGTTTGTTAAGCGGATGTATAGATGATAATGAGACTAATAGAAAACTGCGCGGAGACCAAGAAAAAGTGATGAGGTCAGCAAAAGAATGTCTGGAGGAGAAATGTGATTGCAGGGGCGAGAAAAAAGTGCCAAATAGAGTATAATGCAGGGTTCGAGTGTATATGTTGGCCCACCTGCCAAAATGAACCCCACATTGCGAAGCCAGTATGTGAGTCCACACGTCCCGTGAAGCTCTTGGGGATTTCTGTGTGCGAGTTCCCACTAAGAGATATAAAAGGGAGGTAAGCTGCTTTCTTTCGACTTGTTGTCATATTCTTCTACTTTCTGTTTCTTGTACATGTTACGCACCTTACCCCCGGTCTTGGGGAAAAAAGTGGTTATGATGATGCATGGTGATTATATATATATATATATAATTATACTATATATATATAATATATAACTAATATATATATATATACTAGCTATAAAATTAAAATATATATATATATTTCATATATATATTATATATATATATATATATATTATATATATATGTATATATATATATATATGTATATATATATATAATATAATAAAATATATATATATAAATATATATAAATATATAGCTATATTATATATATATATATATTATATATATATATATATATATAATTATATACTATATTGTATATTCTAATATAAATATAAATATTATATATATATATATACTATAATATATAAATAGTAATATATATATATATTATATAAAATACTATAATAACAGACATGACATACTTTACCATTATTAGACACTTCTATATGGGAACATAGACGCCATGATAAACACTCCTGACATCGAACGTAGGAAAATGTATAAAAAAAATAAAAATATTGGCAAGTTAAAAATCCCAAAAGTACTTGCAAATACCAAGCACAAGTACCAAGTACAAAATGCTCAAGTACAAGTACAGTACAAGTACACTGGCTTTAGAAACTGCAAGTACAAGTACAAGACAAGTATCGGATCACAAGTTGCTGAATACAACTCCTGTTACCAGTACCGTAGTTCAACCGAACCCTTATATATAATATTACATATATATATATATATATATATATTATAATATATATATATATATATATATATATAATACAATATATATATATATTTAGATAATATATATATATACGGTTTTTAATAATAAATATAATTTAATGCATAGAACTTCCACAGAAAATTGATTTAAAACCATATGAATTATAATATATAAAATTAATTACAAGTTATAATAATATAAAATAAGACATCCAATAATTATAATGATTTTAATGTTATTTATTATATATGTATTCATCGAAAACCACCTACCTCTAAAAATATTATTAAAAACGAAGTCTAGAATAAAGTTAAAATAGTTTATAAACTTAAAATAAAAATTAAATTTGTTTATTATAACCAATAAGAATTCTTAATAAGTAAAATACACTATAGTTTCATTTATCAAAAAGGTGCGGACCAAAAGAGCGAAACTTTTTTGATCCGCACGTGCAAGACCGCTAATTTCCTGACGTCTCCGCACCTCCGCTAGTCCGCACTATTCTGTATCCGCTCGGAGCGGACTAGCGACTACGACTAAAGCGGAACGCCCACCTCTGATATAATATATATATATATAATATATATATATACTATAGCTATAATATATATAGATATAAAATATATATATATATATATATATAATATATATAATATACTATATAAAAGATATATTTATATATAATATATAGAAAGAAATGCGAAAATTTCTTAACTTTTTTATTGATGAAAATCATTAGCATAATACTCTATACTCAGCCGGTGACCAACGATTTAGTCTACTCTCGAACAAATTAAGAATTTAATAATTTTACTGACTTTATATATATATTAATATATAGAAATATATATATAATATATAATATTATATAACATAAATATTATATATATATAAATATATATATATATATATTATATATATATATATATTATATACTATATATATATAAGTATTATATATACTATATATATATATATATATAACATATATACTTTATATAATAGTATATATATATATATATATACTAGTATATATAATATATAAATATATATATTAATATCATATATTATAATAAGATATATATTATAAATATATATATTAATATATTATA
Organism: Trachelipus rathkii; assembly: GCA_015478945.1. Taxonomy (NCBI): domain Eukaryota; kingdom Metazoa; phylum Arthropoda; class Malacostraca; order Isopoda; family Trachelipodidae; genus Trachelipus; species Trachelipus rathkii. Next base: position 7,117 of record JABUQX010136027.1, on the reverse strand, counting down.
TTTACTAAATATATATTAAAACATTTTATTTTAAATAAATGTGATGAATTTGAAATCGCGACCTCGGAGCAACACATTGCTCGCGAACTACGGTTGGCCCTGTCGCCTACTTATACCGCTCTTGTAACCGTCGCTTGCTATATCGTTGAGCCAACCTTAAGAGGGGAAACGGTATGCGACACGAATCCTATCATAAACACATGATGCTATCTTATTCAGGGCATATAAACAAGTGTTCATTGTTAAATGTGTTTCAACTAAAAATACCTGTTAATGACGTCGGAAATTCGCAGTAAAAATCACTACAAGGTGTCCGACATAACATAGAGGAATGCCGGCTCAGAACAATGTCCTTTTTACGAAGGTGCCGTGCATGCATCAGGGCTGGTGCTCATTGAACACTATTAATCTGTATCTCAGTTTATTCAATTGCCTGAAAAGACTTGAATCGTTGTTAGGAATCCTGTGTCCCATACCGTATTCTACCTTTTAGAAGTAGCTTCCTTCCGCTAAGGAAAACTGTAAAGAAACGTTACCGAGCACTACAGTTTATTCAATTATAAATTACAGATATAATTACCAATACAAACTGAAAGAAAACATATTTCCCACCTAGAACTATCACAAAAAACAAACCCAAAAATACAAAAAATCATAAACGAGATCTATTGAAAACAAAAATTTGCGCTAATGCAAACACATGAAACCAAAAATATAATATATATTATAAAGTAATAATATAAAATATTAAATAATAATATATATACTTAATAATATAAAATATATATATATATAATAATATCATATATATAATATATATATAAATATACTATATATATAACAATAGTATAATATATATAATAAGAAATATATATATAATATAGATAGATAATATAATTATATATATAAAGATATAATAATACTATAATATAATAATATAGATATAAATAATATATATATATGCTATTATTAATATAAATAATATATATATTTTATATGATTGAACGTTCGGTCTGCTGCCCTTACCACTATCTTCCTTGCAGGACATGCATATACATGCCTTGGAGAAGTCGTTATTCTTTCTGGCAAAATAGCATGAATCTACTGAGTTAAAGAATGCAAAGAAAATTAAATTTTGAGGAGAAAAGAAAGAGAGAGGATGGAGTAATTTAGAAATGCAATTTATTGCCTCGCTGTGACTTAAGCAAATATGAAAGAAACGCGCTTTGAAAAAAGTCGTCTTGGCGAAATACTGTATGTGCTTGTGTGTAAATGAATGAGAGCGGGGAGAGAGAAGTTCAATTCATTGATGAAGGTACTGTGTTACAGAGCATATGGTAGCATTTTGGTGTCTCAGTAGCTAGAATTCTAATGTCAAACTAAAAGTTGAAAAGGCCCCAATGCGTATGTGCGTTTGCAAATAATAGACCTACTTCCTGAGCACGTAATCTTGAACGGGAAGCTACTGATTTTCTGGATAAACTGAATGATCTTTCTGTAGCTCATGAAGGAGTTTAGGTTGATCCGTTGTTGCGATCTAAATGCTAATCAACTGATCAAAATAAGGGATGAACATTGTTCGCTTTGGGTGTCGGAAAAATGAGAATGGTAGGAAAGTATGATTCTGTGAGCGAGAAGATTGTGATTGTAAGTACTTCTTTAAAACATGAAATCCCTAAAGTTATACTGAGTTGTTAGTAGAGATGGTATCGAGTTGAAAAGTCAGATCTTAAGTTGAATAAGGATACAAGAAGAAGAATGAAATATGTGTGGATATAAATCCAGAGAGGATAGAATAGTACATCGAATAATTAATGCTGTTTATGTAAAATTTAACCACTGGGAGTGGTGGCTTCGGATTGATAAGGAAGTGATAAGCAAGAACCACGCGCTAGAATTAAGAGTGAGAATAAGTAACAATTTAACAAGCAATAGTAATTTAAACATCCCTTTCAACATGCTAAATCAAGACCTTGAATCTGAACAAGCTTGAAACTGAAACAAAATCGTAGACCTAAACATTCAAGGAAGCCGCTTGTTTAGATGCAAACGAAGAGGTATGTGCTAATAAGTTAGAATAAATATAGCTAAACAGGATGATGAACAACAGGTTGCAAGTGTAAAAGCAAAAAAACAGCGCTTTTGAACATACTGAAATCAATATGAGCCGTTTCTAAAGAATTCTCTGAATTATACAAGTAGATAAAAAAGGAATACTAACAATCATGCATCCGTAGGAGAAAAAAGAGTAAATGAACAGTTTGAAAGTAGGTTATGAATGGTCACGGAAATCTGCTTAGAATTATGAAAAGGTGAGGTGCTTTTCGTAATTCATAATAAATGTAATTGGAGTGAATTGAACTTCGAAGAATCTGCAAAACATTGGCAGTAAATGAAGAGCATCACATGAATGTTATAGGTTGATGATGCAAAAAGCGCCGATAGCCAATTTTCGGATCGCGTCACTACTAAGGAGAGTAATCAGAAAAAATGAAAAGTGAGGAGGACATGAGGTATAACTCTCATATAGATGAAATAATGTACTATCCAGAACGAAGGCGAGACGGTGATTGATTGAATTTGGAAATGTAACAAAGCGTTTATGTATGGCATTATGTCCCGAGGGAGGTCTAGAACAGCAAGTAATAACTATCTATATATTAGGATAGCGATAAGTAAATTTTAGTACATTTTAAAGCGCGAATTAGTTTATTGAGTCATAGGGAATATATAGCTGTATTTTGGTCGAAAAGAGCTCCGGACTCGCAGTGACTAAACGCAGCTGATTGTACAAGCATACAAGTGTGGTTATGACAGTGGTAAGAGAATGTGTGGATCACAATCTTACATTGAAACATCAAGAATTTGAAAAATAGAGAGTAAGAAAGTACCACATCACTAACTTGACATCTTTAAATTTTATGTGGAAATTGCCAACATAAGGCCATGCTGCATAAATGAAACTACAATACTATACTTAGGTTAACCCTTGTAGGTTGTTAGTAATTATATGGTGTGGTGGTATGGCTTCCTGAATGAATCTAAAGATGTATACGATAGTAAAGCGGTGTGTAAATAATAAATAGTCGAAGTGATTTTTTAATAGTAATAAGTGCAGTGAGATGAGCTTTGTCATGTCCCTCCTTGGTATACACACCTGTCCTATAAGATGGTTATGAAAGAATTACGAGGTGGGAGTTACGCAGGGCGATGGTTGTTTAAGAAATGATGAGACTATGCAAGAGAGTGAGGGTTCCCTACCTATTATATCAGAATGATTTGGTTTTACTTGGCGAATCTGAAGAGAGTTGAGAGGATGGTAGAGAGATCTGCAGGGTTGTAAAAGCTAGGGGCTGCAAAAAACGTAGATAGAGCAAGTCTATGGTATGTGAATGTCAGACACCTCAGGTAACGTATTCTTAAGATGGTGAGCAGCCCTGGACAAGAGTGTCGAGTTTAAATATTTAGGACATATGTTGGCATGAAAAGGAAACAGATGTCAGAGCCAGAAAAGAGTTGTACAATGCGAATTGTGAGAATTATAATTGTGAGTGAGGAAAGGATATGATTCTTTGATGCGAATAGATTACATGAGTATGTGTGTCATCTGTCGTTAATGCAAGTCAGTAACACTATGTCTGGAATAAAGAGGTATGAGATCATAATGAAGACTACAATCGTGCTCAGAATGAGATCTTAAGATGTTAAAGTTGAGAAAACTTGATACGATTTGACCCATCGAAGACTAAGAGTTGTGTGGTTGAGAAATGTTAAATGAGAGAAAATGGAAATACTTGAGCATGTTTGGTATGTGAAAGTATGATATAGTCGGTGCTTAAGCGGATATGTTTGTGAAGTTGTGCTGGGAATCACCCCGCTGGGAGACGAAAAAAAAGTAATGAATCAGTAAAGAATGACCATGGACAAGAGAAATGTGCAGTTTGGCAGAGTCAGAAAAAGGTGCATTCCAATAGGTAATGCTGGGTTTGTTGAGGGAGGTATGGTTGCAGCCCACCTGGCCTAGGGATAACCCCACATTAACGAATTCATTGTGAGGTCCTCAAGGTCCCGTAAAGCCCTAGGGTGGATTTTGATGGCAAGACAGCAAAAATTGCATGAATTTTTCAATAAGAAAAGATGTACTGAACAACCAGCACAAAGTACATTTATAGCAATTGGTCATAATGATGAAGAACCGCAAGGTTATAGTAATGGATTATTAAATTTGCTGCCACAAGAAACTAGCGACAATTATCAAAAGCAGTGGGAACAAAACAAGCTGCTTTACTTTGATGTACTCATTGGTGTACATTTTTAAGCTGTTTTGAAATGCATTTAAAAAATGATCATAGATGTCCTTCAAAAAACAGGTGGAGTTTTTATATCAGCGCCTTTTAATAATTTTAGAAAAGCTACTGGATGTTCAGGAAAACTGAAAAAACATTCAAAATCAGATAAGTATTGTAAGCCTATTTCAATGGAAAATTCTAGATTGCAAGGCTTAAGAGGTCCTGTTCAAACACTATTGATTCAACAGCGTGAAAGTGAGAAAAATGTTAGAGAAGCTTTTTCAGCGTTAGTTAGAAGCGCATATTTTTTAGCTAAAGAAGAAATACCTCATACCACCAAATATAAAGCATTAGTTCGTAGGATTTTATTAAAATACAACAAACCTCTTGAGGACATGATTAACGCCCAAAGTGAGAGATTGACATACATTAGCACTTTAACCGCTTCAGAGTTATTGCTTTCTATTGGTGAGGTCTTGAACAAACAAGATGAATATTTACGTAGTGGTAGATATTACTGTGTAATGGCAGATGAATCCACGAACATATATAATCAAAGAGAATTGTCACTGTTAGTTCGCTATGTAGTCCCAGTTTCAGTTAATGAAGTAAGAGAAAGGTTTTTATGCATGGTTGAATTAGAAAAAACTGACGGCTTTTACTGATGCTTTAAAAAACGAAAACTTTCTTACGTGAAATTAGTATCATGTTCTTTTGACGGTGTTGCGAATTTTTGTGGTAGTATAAAGGGGGTGCGCGGAAGTGTTTCGGAAATGAAATAATGTGTAATTCCCAATTTTCATTGTAAATTCCTCGTTTTATCGCTTTACGTCACTAATTCCAAAAAAAAGTTTCCAATGATTAGAAGGGCTTTACATGTTGTTAAAGATATCTACAAGCTTTTTCATTTTTCTCGTAAAAGAGAAGAGATTTTACATGAAATTCAAAAATTATTGGAAGAGCCTGCCTTAAAGATTCCAGAAGCTGTAAGCGTACATTGGTTTAGCAATTATCGTACGGTACATGCTGTGTTTTCATGTTTTCAATCAATATTGATAGCAGGTGAACACATTTGCAAGGATAGTGCTGATTTAGCAAGTTTATATTGTGGTATTCTTTTAGAAATGACTAATATAAGTTCTATATTGAGTTTGGCTATTTTAGATGTAACACTGAGTGCCTTGGGAAATTTAAGTAAGGTTCTCCAAAAGGAACTCTTAAACTCTCATCTCTTTCCCAGCTTATTTCTGGAACAGTTGGTCATTTAGAAAAAATCATCAAGTTATGTGTTATTGAAACTGAAGATAATGAACTGCATATGAAAATTAAAGGCCTTGAGAATTATTTCAGAATTTAAACAAAAAAATTTTACTGATGCCAAAAAAAATTGTATAAAAACTGCAAGAGGATTTGTAGAAGAAGTAGTAAGCAGAATGAAACAAAGATTCAATGATAAAGCTATAAGATTAATACATACAACTATGAGCATATTTTGAAAACTTCAAACAGTTTGTTCAAATGAATGAAAATGAATGCATGGAACTTTGCCATATGTTTGGAATTAATGAAATTGATGCCGCTTTGACAGATTTTAAATCTTTCACACATGCTGCCAGCAATAAGTTAAACTATACTAGTACAGATGTTGCTTCTTTTATTTTAAAGAGCTGATATTTGATATGAAATCTTAAAAAAATAATTGCTGAATGTATATTGTGTCCATTGAAGGTGATGAAGAGCCAAAAGAAGATCAAGTGATCAACAACTATGCTTCCAAAAAGAGAAGACGCATTTGTCATGTTTAAAATGTGAATACCAATTATTCATATATATATATATACAGAGGTGGGCATCGTTACTCAAAAAAGTAGTTCCGTTATCGTTACTTCGTTACTCGGAAAAAGTAGTTGCGTTATCGTTATTCCGTTTCTTTGAAAGGAAAAGTAACGAAGTGCCGTTACTCCGTTACTCCGTTACTTTTAGCTTTTCAATATGACATTAATTACGGTATCTTAAGCAATTTATTGGTTTGTGTATATTAAAAAATCAACATTATCATTATTATTAAAAAACATACCCTAGCGCACTCAGGACTTAGTCCCTTTGCATCCACCAACTATTTAATTGCACTAGCCACCTTCCTGCCATTCACAACTTTCCTACTACACTCTGCATCATCCGTTCCTTTTTCATCCAACATATATACTAAATATTTAAACCCAAACACTTGTTCCAGCTGCTCACCATCTAACATAACTTCACACAGAGGACTGTCCTCACTTACAACCATAACCTTACTCTTATCTACGCTTACCTTCAAACATCTCCTTTTACACACCCTACCAAATCTCTCTTACCAATCCTCTGCACCTCTGATTGTCGCAAGCCAAAATCAAATCATCCAGCACAGTACAGTAAAGTATCCTCCACTCTCCATAATTCACTCATTCTAACCGAGATTGTGGAGTCTGGAGTCGGAGTCGGGGAGTCGGTAATTTTGAAGAGGGTGGAGTCGGAGTCGGAAAATTTTGAAACGACTCCACAACCCTGATTCTAACACCATCCCCTGCCATCCCACCTCTAATTCTTTTCATAAACCCGTCCATATACAAATTGGAATAAACTAAGAAGACATAGCACATCCCAGCCTCTACTCCGCTTTTAATATTAAACAATCACTTTCAACTCCATATTCTTACACACGTTTACTATCGTCATATATACTTTTGATTCCATTCAGAAGCTTACCACCAACACCATATATCAATAACACCTGCCAGAGAGCCTTATTATTCATTTCATACGCCTGTTTGCAAATACAAAATCTA
>JABUQX010136026.1:0-14762 GCA_015478945.1 Trachelipus rathkii | reverse complement strand
GGAATATAATGTACGTATATCGACAGCAATGCTTTTGTAAGAATGAATGGCGTGGAGAGCAACTGTTTTAATATTAATAGTGGAGTGAGGCAGGGATGTGTAATGTTTCTATGGCTATTTAATTTGTATGTGGATAGAGTGTTCAAAAAAGAGGAGGTGGTAGGAGATGGTGTTAGACTGATAGAGAATGGAAGGGAGCGTAGGGTGCCCTGCTTATTGTGGGATGATGATTTGTTTTTTTGTGGTGAATCTGGAAAGTTTGAGAGGTTTGGGAGAAGTGTTTGGTAGGGTATGTAAATGGAGGGGTTGAAAGTAAGTGTAGATAAGATTAAGGTAATGGTGGTGGGTGAGGAGATCCAGCGTTGTGAAATCATGTTGAATGGTGAGTAATTGGATCAAGTATATCTGATTTTAAATATTTAGTTTATATGGTGGATGAAAAGGAAACGGACGATATAGAGTGTAGTCAGGGTCCGATCTAAGGGGGGGGGGAGCAAGCCGGGCAAATGCCCAGAGGGGCAAAAATGAGGGGCGGCAAGATTGAGGGCGAAATGTATAAAGCAAGCAAGAAGTCGGATTTTATTTTTTCATTCGTTTAACATCGGTTTTCTGTAGTTCAGTCACATTGTAGTTTGTAAATAGTGTAGCGATAAAAAAAAAGAAAAAGCTAGAAAGCGATCTAGAATTAAAGTGTTTTTCTATTTTATATTTCAGAAGTTAAGTTCATACTGTCATACAATAGGTATATGGGAAGTCTGAAAGTTCTGAAATTGAATAGTGGATGTTGGTGGCATGGCAGATAGATAAATCATACAAATATAGGAGAGTGTGTGTGAATTTACTAAGTAAGCACCTACCTACCTATTTATAAATCTATAGTACGTAAAAAAAACACGTTAACACTTACATAATAAATTATGTGGTTAATCAATTTTCAAATCAAGATCAAGAGTCAGTTATTGCAATATATATATATATAATATATAGTATATATATATAGTATAATATATTATATATATATATATATATAAATATATATATATATAATATATATATATATATATATAAAATATATAGAGATAATTTATATATATATATATATATATATATAATATATATATATAATATATATATATATATATTTGAAATTATTTACTAATTTTACATAACATGTATTTTTAATTTAATTTACTATTTATTTTTACCGTACAGAATGGCTGACGGTAGAGCACGCTTGACGGGATACCAATATAAGAAACGAAGGCTCGAAAAAGATGCAGAGCGACAAAAGCAAGCAGGGACATTAGAGTTCTTCTTGAAGAAAGGTCACGGTGAGCTTAACAAACCATCATCACCCACACTGGCCACACATCTACAAGAAACCGATGTAGTAGCTGCGGCCCCGCTTAAACCACATGGTGAGGGTACGCCAAATATAATCTGTGAACCTACTGCTTCTGGGTCAAGCAATATTACAGGTGAAGGTGCTATTGCAACCACAAGTGTTTTTTTTTCAGCAGGCTCAACGTCCTTTTTGGATGCCGATCTAGCAATGTGGCCCGACAAAATAACAGATGCAGAAAGAATATATTTAGTAAATAGATATGTTCTCCTAACCCATTGTATGAATTTGAATTTCCACGAGATAACAATGGTCGAAGGTTTACTTCGAGATATTATAAGAGAAAGTTTAATTAATAACGGTAAAGAAATTTTGAGAGATTGGCTTGTGCATTCTGTGGCAAAAAACTCGGTGTATTTTTTTTGCTGCAAAATATTTAATACAACTACAACTTCGGGTCTATCTAAAGGTGGCTACAATTGGAAGCATGTAGGTGATATGCTTAAATTTCATGAGACATCGCGAAACCACGTAGAAGCTGTAAAATCCTGGTTCGAACTTTCACGTAGGCTCAAATAGTAGCATACGATAGATGCCGAGTCACGGAGAATAATTAAATCAGAAATAGAACACTGGAATGGAGATTTGTTACGTATTGCCTCAATCGTCAAAATGTTGGCAAAAAGTGGCTTGGCTTTTCAAGGTACTTCTGATAATCTGTATCAATATAACAATGTTAACTTTTTAGAACTATTAGAGTTGTAAGCCGAATTTGATCCCGTTATGCAGGAACATGTAAGCACTTTTGAAGAAAGAGGAGAAACAAGCAATTTACTTTACAACAATTCAGAATGAGTTCATTAATACGATGTCAGACAGTATAAAAAGGCATATTCTGAAAGCTATTATTAAATCGAAATATTCTATTATTTTAGATTGTACGCCGGACGCTAGCAAAACTGAGCAGATGACCCTGATAATTAGGTATATTTCTATTAATCAAACCCAAGACCATCCAAGAATCTCAGAAATTGTAAATGAAAGTTTATTTGGATTTATACCAATCGAAAAATCTACAGGTCTCAAACTAACAGAAGTTATCTTAGAACAATTATCAGCACTTGGATTGTCTTTAGAGAACATAAGAGGACAAGGGTCCGATAACGGATCCAATATGAAAGGTATTCAAAGTGGGCTCCAAGCCAGGGTAAAAAACATGAATCCACGGGCATTTTATGTGCCTAGCAGTAGTCATTCTTTAAACTTAGTGATAAACGACATGGCAAAGTCTTCACCGGAAGCTACAAATTTTTTTAATATTGTGCAAAAGACACGTTTTCTTTTCCTCTTCAACGTTCAGATGGTCAATTCTTTTGATGAATGTAAAAGGTATTACTTTAAAACCACTTTGTGACAAGAGATGGGAAAGTCGAATCGAGGCAATAAAACCATTAAGACATCAAATAGAGCAAGTTTACGATGCACTGTTTAGTGTTTACCAAAACACAGATATGGATACCTCTGCACGAGACGAAGCTTCGGGTTTGTTGAATCAAATTAAAGTTTAAATTTTTATGTTCTAATAATTTAGTACGAAACTTATCGGATAAATCCTGTCATTAAATTAATGCAAAGTAAAGATTTTGACTTAGCTTCTGTCATTAAATTAATAAAAAACACCAAAGTTTTCTTTGAAAACTCATGTTCAGATGAGTATTTTACTCAAGTTCTTGAATACGCCAAAGCCTTAGCTGCTGAAATCGACAGCGAACTGTTAGATTTTGAAAATGTGCCTAAATAGTGTTCGATCCAAAAAGAAGCAGTTTGGTTGCGAGTGTGATGATGAACCAATCATTGATCCCCGTCAAAAATATAAGATCGAATTATTTTTTCACATTATAAATACAGCTATAAACTCCTTGGAGTCAAGGTTTTCCCAGATTACTGAGCATAGTAAACATTTTGTTTTTTTGTATAACATAGATGCCTTAAGAGAACTGCCAAAAGATGAATTGCTAGAACATTGTAAGAACCTCAAAACTATTTTAACCCACGAGGACTCATCTGATATGAATGGATTAGAACTTTCAGAAGAGTTGTCAGTCCTTTGTATGATTTTGGATAGTAATTTTTCTCCTCAAGAAATTTTAAAATTTATAACAGATTTAAGATTTGGTCCAAATATCAGTATTGCTCTCAGAATTCTTTCTTTACCAGTAACAGTTGCAAGTGGTGAAGCTTTTCTAAATTAAAAACACTAAAAAATTATCATCTGAGGTCCACCATGACACAAAAAAGATTATCTGGATTGGCTATGATTTCAATAGAAAACAAGGTTTGCAACACTATAAATTTATCAGAAATTATTAAAGATTTTGCAGAAAATTATTTTAGTTACAAGGTAGAGTTTAATATTCTCAAAAAAATGTTTTAATTTAATTTGTTTATTTTTCAAGAATGACATTCGTTTCGTGGCTCTACATATTTTTTTTTTTTATTTGAATTAAATTTTTCAACAATCATTTCTTGTTTTTTTTTATTCATTTAAACTGCAGGGAAAATATATCATTAACAAGTCGATGTAACAAAAGTTACATAAATATAACCGACTTCATATAGCATTTTAGTCCATATCTTTTAAACTACTGAACCGATTTTGATGAAATTTTTCACCGATTCCCAAGTTGAAAAATACATAAGTCGATAAAAAATACAAACATACCGTAAGTTACGGTTTATAAGGTGTCATTGTAAATGGCGGCAAATATTAATTTTGCCCGGAGCGGCTAAATAGCTAGATCAGGCTGTGTGTGTAGTACGAAAGTTGTGAATAGCAGGAATTTGGCTGGCGCAATTAAATTCTTGGTGAATGTAAAGGGACTAAGTCTGGAATGCGACAGGATTCTACATGAGGGTTTGTTGTTACCGGTGTTAATTAATGTATAATAGTGAAACTATGATGTGAAATAAGCAGTATAGATCTGAGGTTCAATCTATTCAGATGGATAACCATATGGGTTTGATAGGTATGAAAAGGAACCGATAAAATGAGTGAATGTGTTATGGAGTTGTTTTGTGTGAGTAAAGGGGTAAATGAAAAAATAAGTGTGTGTATATTGAGATGGCTTAGCCATGCGGAAAGGATGGATGGTAATTGGTTGGTTATCTCGTCAATGTATTGTTCTTTCCTTGGGATAGGCCCACAAAAATACCCCTCACATAACCCCTCCATTCACTCCTATTATACACCTTTTTTCTCGCCTTTGCCAAACTCCCACTAGTTTACCAACTTAATCAAATTGAAATTCGTACTAAATCGAGAATAGCATTATTATATGATGCAAATGCATTATGTGAGTAGACCTTCTACGTTTAGCTATGGAGGGAGTTTCTTGTAAAGGATACATATTAATATGAACGCGAGGCTTTACAATGTACCTTCTGTGAAAGATCTTTATAAATATTTTGTGTACACGTTCCATTATAGTAATCTGGACAAAAAAAACACTAATATCATCACTTGTAGCTAGTAGCTACCAATGCTGTTGCAGTTATCTTTACAGTCGTTGTTCCGTGTAATATTATCCCATACTATGGAGTACTAAATGGAAGAAATGGCGAATGTGAATTTTAGGTGTGGACGATCGAACGTTAATTCAAAATAATATCGCCGGCTGCGTGCCGAAACTTATCCAATTCGAAGATTTCTGGCGAAGGGAACATTTGTGGCAATACACCCGCGTCTCCGGAACGCGAGGTACCTTCCAGTATCGAACCACTGACTGTGCTGCTACAAAGTACATTACAAGACCTGAAGTAGAGATTGTACTAAAGAACATTGAAGAATATTCATCGACGATTGTTTGTTGATCCTAGGCATAGTTATGGAATACCTTTATTAATATTTTTTTATTCAAATTATACATTATTTATGGGCAGTGTCTGTGACAATGTGAACTTTTCACCATATTGGGTCTGTTGATGTTAATCTTTTTCTTACTCAGAGTTCCTTCATTCTTCTTTACATTCATTAATATGCATTCTATGGAATAATCAAACTAAACAAAAAATTTCAAATATTTAACGCAACAAAATTAGAAAAAGAAATTCTTAAAATAGCAAAAAACAATTTATTTATAAAAAAAACAAAAGCAAATTTTTCGATCCGAGATACTTTTATCATAAAAATTTAATAAAAAAGTTAGATATTAAGGTGAACTGTTCTCTTCAAAGCAATCGGCAAGAGCTCCATAATAAGCTGTAATAGCTTTTCTTTTTTTGGCCATATAATGAAATTCTATGTCGACTTTTCCATTGACTCCTGCAAGCTCAATTACCTAAAAAGAAAAAAAATCTACAAGTAATTAAATATAGAAATAATAAAATATAAAATGCACACACACACACATATACGCACAAAAATACGTTCACTAATGTCTTAACAAATATTTTTGGACCCCAACTATGGTATTTATGTCGGCGTCTCCCTACATAATTCACAATACCATACAATAACAACTATATTATATTACAATAACTAGCCACAAATTAAATGTCATAAATGCTGTGACAAGAATACAAACAGATTTAACCAAGCCCCAAACCCGTTCTGCTTCAGATGCCATTTCCCTCCGTCGAGACTGTTAAGCACATAATAGCAGGCCTCTCAACCTTCACAGTCCAAAGACCAGTCAATTACAGATTTCCTTTGGGCTGCTCGCCTCTCAAAGAACAGAGGCGGAGACGGGATAACAGAGTTAGAGTATACTGTATATTATTACACTGTTATTTTTTAAAAAATCTTGCTGAAAAAAATCTTATTCTATTCTATTCAATAAAGTCTAAAATTTCTAACGCTCACCTGTAACAGATTTGAACTTTTAGGAATATATAACGCAATATCTTGAGATATCTTCCTCGCAGTGTCAATTAACAATTTGCAGTTCATTGAACCTTCGAGAGTTAAGACATCATAAATATTATTCTTATTATAATTTATCCCGCCCCATGGAGGAGCTAACAGCACAGCATCAGCCTAAAAGTTTGGAAAATACTTTAACACAGGATATATAAAAATTACAAACATCATATTTTGGTCATCTAGAATCGAAACAAATATTTGAAAAACTGATGTTAAAAATTATGCTAGGTACGATTTTCATCAATATAAACATTTTTTTAAAGGGGAGTGGGGGTGAGGAAGATCGAGAGAAATTATCCCAAAATTAAAGTGAAATCTTTAGGACCCGGAACGAAGGAGAATGGTTATTTAAAAATATAAAATGGTTTTGACTTTAACCAACATAATTTGACAACATAAATTTTTATAAATTTTGCCATAATAATCAACATAAATTTTTACACATATAAATTTCTAAGGATTTTAAAGCCAAAAAAAAAAAAAACTCCCTACCCTTACCTTATATATCTCATCTTAATCTCAAAATTACAATATCTATTTAAGAATAAAGACAAGCTATTTACCTTAAGAGAAGAAGCCAGTTGGAAAAAATCTCCTTGAATAAATTCCATCCTATCTTCCACGCCGTAGACACGTGCGTTGTGTCTTGCAATTTCAATCATTTTAGAATCAAGGTCGATAGCAATAACTTTAATAAAAGAAAACTAAATTAATCATAAATTTTTATTAAGAAAATAAGAACATGAAGCTAGATATACCTAAAATGGTTGTTGCCACAATAGCATGCAAATACCATAAAATTGCAGGCTTTGATGATTTGCCCCATTACACTGGTCAACAAAAATAACTTTTTTTTCATCACTGACCAAATTACACTTTTTGAATGCATTTTTGACCCGCTGATTCCCAAAATCTGGCTCAGTTTTTTCTCTATCCGTAGTTAAAGTTTTTAAAAAATAAAAAAAATATTTTGTTTTTTTGAAAATGTAAGGTTTTAAATATTCAAAATTCACGCAAAGAATTTATTTCCATGAAATTAATTATACATTATGTACACTTTATACAAAAAATTAATGAATTTATAAAGAATATAAATAAACTTATTGCAACTAAAAGTTTATCTAAACAAAAAGCCTTAAAAGCATTGATTTTTGATTTTCTTTTATAAGTCTTTGGTTTTAATTTTCACGATATAACATCCAATAATGGTCAGCCATCATGCTTTCTTTCAAAATCCTTGATATCGAGTTTTCCATAGTCTTAATGTCCTGATGGAAGCGTTCCCCTTGTTCGTCACTTACTGCACCAAGATCATTGGGAAAAAAGTTTAGATGGGAATAAAGGAAATGCATCTTCAAAGACATGCGACAATCCATTTCTTTTATAAGCGTCAAGAAGGTTCTCAATACCACTTTTATATTCAGAAGACTTGTTATTCCAAGAAAGTTTTTGCATATCCAATTGAAAGAAATCCACTATTTCAATTCACGAGGACTGAGAGCCTTTTCAAAATCCATGTCTTTTAAAACTTCCCTGATTTGTGGTCTAACAAAAATTCCCTCTTCTATTTTGCTGTATTAACTTTCGGAAATTTCTGGGAAAGGTATCTGAACCCCTCTGAATTCACTTTCTCCATTGCTTTAACAAAATTCTTTCCTTAAACCAAGTTTGATGTTGGAGGTTGGTGCGTAGAGAAAAGATTTTTTGGGTAGGATTCTAACCTAATTTTGCCTCGGAACTGATTTTGACATTTTTTGTTTTCACTGGTAGACATATGCTATCAGTTCTTTAAGGACCAATACTTATACGAATTTATAATACATAGGTGTATTATTCATTAGCTAGAAATGACTTCCCAGAGATACAAATAGAACTATAAATATATGACAAACATATATTTTTGTAAATCCAGCTTGCATTCCCATTAACATTCCTATATATAACTTTCAGATCTCCGTAGAGAATCCATTGATGGCTGTGATATATATTTGACTGCTTTAAGCAGTATATCCATAGTGTCATATGTCTCTTTGAAGATGGTAATATCCAGATATTATTAATGACGTGGCTTATGGGAATAGATAGGCCTATATTACATTACCTATTATTAATGCAATTAAAGATAATCTAATTCTCAGCTTTTTATTTATAGATGTAATCATATATTAATAAAGAGACGGTACACTCAGATAGCTTATATATATGTGTTCTGAGTAACAATCATTAAGGAATTAATCCTTATTTACTAATAATGGTATTACATGTGCTAATATTATATCAAAAGGACCATTCTACTGTAAAAGTATGCTTGCTAAGCTTATAATTATCCTCTTTTCAGTAGTATAATTATGTTAAACTGAATGCGATAACTAATTTTCCTGACAGTAGATTTTTTCTCCTTTAGTCTTGAGGCTAGAAGTTCAGCTATTCTGCTTTCTCATTCGATAGAGATAAGTCTCTAACAAGATCTTTCAGCTGATTTTGAGGAAAATAGATTTGTCTCAAAATGGCTACTTTTCTTATTACATCTTGATTAATATACTGGATTATATCTACCGACTGGTCCGGTAAATGTCAACCAACTTATAGCTCCTTCTCCCCATATACTAATTGTGCATCTTATATGTCAAATTAGGACTAAGCCTTCATCAGGTGAGAAATAATAATTGTGGATTTATAATTATAGGGCAGTTGAATTTCATTATGTGGACTGATCTACGTGCCGTTAAATCAAGGTTTGGATAATAACAATATATTGAATGTTATTTATTTTTATGCAAGAACAAACCCTTTAAGATTCACACTACAAAATAAACAGCTTCATTGGATGATTCTCTTGGTTTCACCTCCCTAATCATGTGAGAGATTAATTATTATATATATAGCTATAAATAAATATATATATCATTCGCAATTTCTTTTATTTAACTAATTTCCGTACGAACTGATTTGAACAAGTAATGAACAAAATCTTGATGAGGCGCCCATGCTTTATCTTGGTAACCTAAAGGACAACCAAAATTTAACAATATTGTATATATATATTTTCTTAAGCGTCTGTTGTAATTGTTAGTTTAATAGTTGTATTATTTATAATGTTTGTTGTAGAACAGCTCAATAGATCAAAAGGTATTAATTTATTAGTTTTATTTTTTATACTCATTGTCGTAAGTCTAATGCTGTTTGATCCAGAAAATTCAATAAATAAAAGCACAGACAGCTATTACGACTACATAAGACAAAGTATTAACTTAAAGAGTTAAAGAATCACTAATTGGTCCCATTTGGCGCATAAGTCTTAAAATGGCATGTGAGATTTTGTAGCTCAGGACGTTACCTCAGTTTGACAAATAAGTATATAAGATATATTATTGTTAGCTAGTAATAATCTTAATAATTATAATGATTACAATGATTATAATTAAATTATAAAAATGTTGTATAAAAATACTAACGTGTTTTTATTAATATTGATTAATTGTTAAAATCTTGTAATAATATTATGAATAAATTTCTATTATCATCACTCAAAACCCTACGTGCCTATAGCAATATTCTGTATTGGAGATTTGGAAATCATTCGGGTTCAAAATGCTTATTATATTATATTAAAGAAAAAAACAACAAAATCTCTGATGAAAATTTGTGTCAACCTTACATAAGTTACAATTAATCAAGGTTTTAATATACAAATAATATGGAATATATTAATTTTATAAAATAATTGTATTTTATTATACCTATATAATATCTTTATTAATAATTACAAATAGAAATATGGAAGGCTATAATATATATATGTATCAATAGGCATATTTTATAATAATATTTGTTAAAAGATATAAATACGAATATAAAAATAAAAAATAAAAATAAATTATATATATATATATATTAATATTATATAATATTATATAATATATATATTATATTAATAAATATTTAATAATTTAAAATTATATATATATATATATATATATATATATATATGCAATAATATATATATATAAAATATATATATATATATTATATTAATATCTTATTATATATAATATATATATATATATAAATATATATATATATATATATTATATATATATAATATAAAACATATATATAGTATACACACATATTATATATATATATTAATATATATAATATATATATATATTAATATAATGTTCTCGGTCATGCATCCATCAAGTGGTCATTCAGCAATCAGCAAGGATGCCTTCCATCAACTGGTTATTTTCTTGTTCTTCGAAAAGGTTTCCGATCATCCTGGCAGGAGTGCAGGACGAATGATCGGCGAGAAGGGAACTTAGAAATTTAAAGCCAGATATTGGTGAGTGGTCGTTCTCTCACAGACGAAATCTCTTGCAGGAGGTGATCCTCGCACGCTTTCGCATTGGTCACATCAGCATCACTCACAGCCACTATATGTCATGGGATCCTGCCGTTACCACATCTCACAATCTATTCACTACATTTTCATTGATTGTCCTCAACTGTATTCCGTCCGACGTCGCCATTTTCCTACGCTACGGCCCATAACACCTTCTAAAGGCTATCCCATGTCTTGTCTGAATAATCTTACTTCAACAGTAGCTCAATATTTGCTTACTTTTAGGAATTGAATATTCAGTATAATATTTAAATAATTTTTCCTTAGACATGCATTAAAAAAAATTATAGTAGACCAACTCATAGAGTTGGATTTCCAACCTATCGTGGCCTCTCTTTTGTGTGCCGTGGTAGGTGCTGGACACCCACTCAAAAAATAATATATATATATATATATATATATATATATATATATATATATAGATATTATATATATATATATGTTATATATATATATATATATATAAAGAGTAAAGAATAAAGAGTTATTAGTTATATATATATATATATATATATATATATATATATATATATATATATATATATATATATATATATATATATATATATATATATATATATATATACAAACATATATGTATTTATTATTAGATATATATATATATATATATATATATATATATATATATATATATATATATATATTTAAAATATATATATATATATATATATATATATATATATATATATATATATATATATATATATATATATATATATATATATATATATATATAAACATATATATATATATATATATATATATATATATATATATATATATATTTCAGCGCAGTAATTATATATATCGAAAACAACATTGTTACAAGTTTTCCACATAAAAGTATTATTCACATTTAACAAATCAATACATACAATATACTTCCCTTATATAAATTTAATAATATACATTTAAAGAGGTGAGGCACTCTTTCTTCAAATTCTAAAATTACAATAAATACACTTTTTATATATTTTTATATCATAATGAAATTTAGGACTTTATTAATCCTAGCGCCTTTCGCCGATTTTAAGGAAACTTACTGAAAATGTCAGGAATATGTAATAATTAAGGAAAATAATAAATAATCAACACCACCAGAGACCCCGATTATTTATTTATTTTTTATTTATTTATTTATTTTTTTTTAAATTGTAATCATGAAAAAAAAAATCCGTTAAATCCAACTTTCAAAATAATCTGCCAGAAATGTTTTTAGATAGAAAAAAGTTAATAAAATCAATCGGAATATACAATATAAATGCATAGCACACTAACATGGGTGGTAAAATAATTAAATATTGCTTCAACTCCATGACAAGCCTGTACAAAAGTTAGAATTAATAATCATGTTACAGTAAAATTAGTTTTCTATGTTGTAACTATGAAATCGTAAGACTCGTAATTTTTTTCAGCCTCTATCCCGAGATTTTTTAACCTTTTTCTTTCCTTTAAGCTCATTTTAAACATTTCAGGCAAATTTAATGAGAGTCGGAAAGTAAGTTTCATTGAAATCTGAGTGAGGCGTTGGGATTGATTATGAATGAAATTTATCCGCGGAGAGAAACTGGGGGTTTAATATAAATATTGTCCTTCTTTTTATGTAATACTGTCAAATATAAATTGGAAGAAATTAGACAAATAAAATGTTTCATTTTATGTTATTAGTTCAGTTTAATTTTTAATAAGTATATTTAGTCAATAAAAACATATTTAGCCAACTTTATAATATTTAAATGATAGAACTACATAGAATACAACTATTATAATGTTTGACTTGCTTGTCTACGTCACATGCATTAGAAAACAAGGGTAGAAAATAAGGAACTATAACACTGAGGTAAGGCAAAATTAACATTGATTCTTTTTTTACAATGCAGAAACCAAAACCTCTTGATTTCTCCTTGATGGGAGTTCGCTCGCTTAAAAGTTGTTCTTGATGTGAAATATTTTGGATTTGAGAATGACTCAACTGTAAAACTTTGGGTATTTATTATCAGATACAACTTGCCGTGGTTCGATCCCAGATAAAGCGAGTTTAAATGTCTTTACGCAACATATATTAATTTACTAACTTATGTAGTGCTGTCTATACATTGCTAAAATTATATATACGGTATATATATATATATATATATATATATATATATATATATATATATATATATATATATATATATATATATATATATATATGACCTTGTATGTTTTACGACTCCGTCAGTTTTGATATTTTTTTTTTTTTTGTTTTTTTAATATATTTCTAGTATATGATCCTAACAATCAATTTAAGTGGTGACGGACATGATTCAAAAATATATATAGGACCTGTTACGTTTTACGGCTCCGTTTTTTCATTTTTTTATTTTATTTTTTTAATTAAAGGAATACAAGGGAAAACCGCAAAGATGGCAGGAGTCGGGGTCTCTGGGCCTTCCGGGGAACTACGGGGTATTCCCTCCGGGAGGGTCTCCGAACCTACGCTCTTTGGTATTTGGGTGTCGCGGGGTTCCTCCGCCCCTCCCTTACGGGGTATGGAAAACGTCCCTCTGTCCCCCGTCGGCTCGAGCCCCCTAATTTTTTTTTATTATTATTATTTTTTTTTTTACATTTTTGTAATAAGCTTTATATGCTGATTCCAAATATGTAATTGGTTTTTCTGTAAGTGTCGTACTTTTTGAGATATTTCATTTTTGATTTTTTTACATATGTAATAAGCTTTATGGCGTTGATTCCTAAATATGTAATTACTTGTGTAAGTATCGTAATTCTTTTCGAGATATTTTCTCATTTTTAAATTTTTTTCTTATATAAATGTGATTTTTAAACAATTATTTAAAATATTTTGAGAACTTTTGAATCATGTCCGTCACCACATAAATTCATTATTAGTATCGTATACTAGCAATATGTTTAAAAAAAAAAAAAAAATCAAACCTGACGGAGTCGTAAAACATAACAAGTCCTATATATTATTATTACATATATACATATATATATATTAGTAGTTACTTTTATTATTATATTACATATATATTATAACATTATTATTGTGTATATATATATATATATTATACATATATTATTATTATTATTATATATTTATTCAAGATATCTATATACATATTACAGATATGAAACAGAGAAATAGTTAGTATTTTCTTTATTTTCATTTACATATTATTATATACATGTGTCTATATATATATATATAATTAATATATATATATATATATATATATATATATATATATATATATATATATATATATATATATATATATATATAGTAAATATAACTATTGCCTATAGTTTTAAATTTTTACGAAGCCTGTGGTTTTTTTCCTTTTATAGACTAAGCTATTAACCACCCTGAAATAAAATCGAAAATGCACCTCATCGCTTATGAATAATTATTTATAAAAAAAAAATTAAAAAAAGTTTAATAAACAAGTCATAAAAATAATAACAAGTATGAAAGTATAATAAGCAAAATTTTATGAGCTTAAGTCGGTTATCTGCTTCCAATTAAGCTTGTCAATTTTTTTTTAAAAATCTATACGTTATCGAACAAAATGCACAAAGCGCGCATTGTGTCAGATGCGTGTTTTTTTTAAACAATGCAAAGTGAAATAAATTACAAATATAAAAATAAATTACGTGAAGTGAGGTTACGATACGTTAAATAAGGTTATGTTGTTACGTTAGTTTACATAGATTTAATCTTCATTTTTTATATATATATTTTTAAAGGTGTGAAGCCGTTTTATTACTATAATTTAAATTTGACTCTACATAGTTTTATTTCACTTTTATGAAATGTGTTCTAATCCATGCAATCAATGTGTATATTTAGGTAGAGGCAGATAAACGACTTGATCCATTTTATCATACAATTATAATTCTATCATAGATGTTTTAAATTTTTTCTTGTTTAATATTCCATTCTGCACTTAGAATACGATGATCTTGCCAGATATAAGATGTGTTGTAATGATATCTTATCTTTGCACTTACTAACGATAAATGCAAAACGTTAAACACCTAAATTCCAACTGAACGAAGTATTACCG
>JABUQX010136025.1:27500-29455 GCA_015478945.1 Trachelipus rathkii | reverse complement strand
AACAGAGGAAATGTGTGCATTAACCAATTACTATGTGACCATCAGCGATTGCTGTGTGAACCTTAACAAATACTGTGTAAGCCTCACTGGTTTTCTACATGGCTTTTAACATCTCAGAAACATCTACCCTTAAAAAGGAGGAAAACTCTGAGATTAATACAACAAATTAACCCTTTGAGAATTGTACAATCTTGTTGTGTTGAGGTTTGTAGTTTTGGTTGTTTGTTCAATGTGTTGTCGTTTTGGTTGTTTTGTTCATTGGTTGTTGATGATGTTGCTACATCTCCTATCCGTCATGTTACGACGGGTGGGGAGGAACATGTAGAGATTTTATTGTGAGCTTTTGTTGTCTTGAAATGTTCTTGTTGTTTATGTGTTTTGTTCTTTTCTTTTCAGCAACTTACCAATGATCTTATTTATTAAGGGTTGTTAAAGGAATGAAAATAGCTTTGAAGATTTACAACCCTTGTCACAAATCTTGACTTTTGAATCTTATGGCTTTGGTAAGATGAAATGTATTACATAAGTTCTTTGATACAAAACAAAAATAACTAAAATTGATGGATGAAGAAGAGAAAGGTCGTATTTTTGAGTCTTTCTTTTATACTTATTTTTAGGCCTGAATCGTTACATTACCTAGTACCTTGTACTCTACATTTACTGACTGTGTTGGATCACCTTGTTCCACAAGAGTTTAACCTTAACGATTGTTAAGGTAGGGCCATAATTGTTGTTATTTAAAGATTTAGTGGTTTATTTTTTTGTAGTCATGTTGGATACTTTTATTTTGCTATGAAATTAATATAGAATCTTGTAGTTTGAATATCTTATTAGTAGAAAATACTATATAGAATGTACACTTGTGTAGATTTATGTTTTATATAATTGTATGTTCAGGTTTCAGGTAGTGGAGCCTATTTTGACTTCAGGTTGTAGAACCGAGTAATTACTGCCTTGCTCCTAAACCTACAGAACTCTTCTTTCACACATATTTATGACCAGAAACCATTTGCCTATTTAGACCACAAAACCAGTATTATTGACTTTATCTTTACTTGAGATATATGGTGAAACAAACTGTCTCAAGTATTAATTATTTAATTTGATATTACACCCACTCATAGAGTTGGGTAATTGTGTTAAGTAGTATATACATTGTTTTTTTTAAATCTGTTAAGAGGATTTGTGATATGCTATTTTGTGATATAATTATTTACTGTGAAATCAAAACGATAAACTTTTATAATCGATAAACATAACACTACAAGTGAATTCTTAATCGCGTCAAAAACATTGTTTGAGTTTACTTACCAATTTATATTATTAATTGCTTTATGTATCAAAACATTTAGTTGAGGTTGTGATTGACACCATATGTTGTGTTAACAGGACTCATTGACCAAAATACTATATATATACAAATATACTTTTAAAAGTTTGTTTTTCTAATATTAGTTTATTGTTATTATTGTCATTTTCATTATTTTTATTTGTTCAATTTATGTAAATTTTCTAGTATTTAAGTTATTTATGTGCTCAATTGGTGCCAATTGTATTAAACCTTTAGGAAAGCCCCAGCACTGGAATTTATATTTTTTTATTGGTTAAAAATTGTATTAAACCTTTAGGAAAGCCCCAGCACTGGAATGTATATTTTCTTTATTGGTTAAAATTGTAAATGTATTTCTTTTTGAGTGTAAAATACCTATTATTATATGCCTATATGTATGTGATTTTTATAATATAAAATAAATATACATGACCCTTTAAATATACCTACACCCCTTTTGTTTTTTTAGTCTTCAGAAGGGTTGCATGTGGATATTCTGTCACGTTCTCACTGGGGTCTTGTGGACATCACTAAAAGGACTAATTTAGTCTTAATATTCTTCCTAGCGGTTATAATTGTAGAACTCTTATACTACTATTCTACCCTCTCTCTTTTAAGTATTAGA
>JABUQX010136025.1:0-22500 GCA_015478945.1 Trachelipus rathkii | reverse complement strand
CCGCTGATTTTTTGTAGTTTCTTACAAAATTAGGTTTCAATAGCCTGTAATGCAGTGTAGATATGAAGTATCTATTCCACCAATATGTAAGACAATATTAACTTGAGAAGACGAACTGGCGTACGAGCAAGAGGCTCTTTGAGCAATTACACATTTATTTCCATTCATGATAAGTGTACGTTATTCCGCTAGTTGGAACTGTCTTTGCGATAACTTAAGATATGAATCAAGCCGGTTTTTGAATTGCCTTCAAGCATTTTTACATTTTCATTTTCATTCTCTCAGAAAATTCTCACGTATATCTTTTATAAAATCAATTCATTCAAATTCTCGACAACAAACATCCGCGCAACATCCGCAGGCAAAGCGCGGATGCGGATGGGAAATGCGGATCTTTAATAATGTGCGGATGCTCCGGGGATGCGGACGGATGCAGATGCGGATGTTACCTGCATCACTAATATATTATATATATAAATATATATTAATTATATATATATATATATTATATATAAATTTATATATATATAAAATATATATATAATATATATATATATATATATATATATTATAATATATTATTATTATATATATATATATATATATATATATTATATACTTAATATATATATATATATATATATATATATTTATATATATAATATATATAATATAATATATATATATATATATAATAATAGATATATTATATATATATATATATATATATATATATATATATATATATATATATATATTAATATATACTATATATATATAATATATACTTATAATATATATAAATTATTATATATATATATATATATATATATATATATATAATATTTTATATATATTATATAATATTTATATATATATATATTTAATAAAATATAATCTGATGCATCACCATGTAAAATAAATAAGACCAGTGTGGATCTATCATTTTCTAGAGTTCAGAACGATTCAATTTTGAATTGTTCTCCATTGAGACGTTTACCATTCTTCAATGCGAACACTATAATAATTCTTCTTCACTATCCAATTTTCCAACCAGGGATTCGATGATATATTTCTTCTTATTTCAAGTTTCAGTCTTTTTCTTATATTTATTCTAAGAAGTATTTAGTAATACTCTTTATATTTAATTTGTTTTTATTAAATATTCTTTGTTATAAATTATTATTTATTATTATGCATAGTATTTAAACATATTATTAATAAACATAGTTATATAAACAATTTTATACCTCTAAAGTCACAGATACCATCTCCATTCGATTTGGGCAAGGACTGAGCGCCATTTTTCATTGGCGTTAAAAGCGTATTTGAAGAGCGGTTATTCTTCCCTTTTTCGTTTCAATTTTGCATAATCTTTTGATATTTATTATGTAATAATTTCATCTATTTGACAATTCGCAAAAAAATCATTGACTGTTTCTCGACTTTTGCATTTGTGAAATTTGCAAATACGATTCATTAATTTAAGGAACTTAGTGCAGCGAGTAGTACAGAGTGTAAGGAGTTCGCCCCTGATATATTAAATATATATTATATATATATATATATATATATATACATATATATTATTATAATTATATATATATATATATATATATATAATATATATATTATATATATATATATAATTATATATACTATATATATTCCACGCAGCTACAAGAATGATGAATTCTCGAAAAGTTATTACTGTGCTCTTTACATGCAGCAAGCTAGTCTCCTCCTACAGTATAGGTTAAGAAAATTAGAGGGGAAGAACCTTGACCCTTTTCCACTTCACATCTATCTTCCTCCATTATTCTATCCCACACTCGGTTTGAAGAGACAAAAAGAAGTTAACGGATTCAGAAATAAGTTAAAAATTGCTTCTACGCTACTCAGTTCCAACAAATCTAGCATAATCCTGTTGTGATAGTCACTAGGACTAGCTGTATTACTATCTGTGTGTTATTTCCTCCGCTAAAATCCCAGAACTAATTTAAAAATCTGTAAGACCAGACGGGAAACCAAAATAATTTTTTTACAAAAATCATTTAAAGCAAATTGGTTGATTTTGGAGAATATATCTGAAGAGCTGAGGACAATGAAGTACCATTCCTGATCAGATAAATGACTATATCTAAAACGGATGTTTGAAGAAAAATCCACTATGGCTATGTTTCGTGTTGAGGAATTTGACTAAATTGGCAATTGGCGGGTTTTATATCCCTCTTAATGATAATATCGATATTAATATCTTGAAGGGACAGTAACTCTAAACAATGTAGATCTATTAACGAGAAGATGAATTTATCCTTCAAGACATAAACTATTTTAAGTCATAACAAAAATAGTCTTGAGTTAAATCATCTTGTATATATTAGTACAGATATATATTATATATATATATATATATATATATATATATAATATATATATATATTATATCACTATATATATTATATATATATATATATATTATATAAAAGAAATAATATAGCAAAGGATAAAATAATCGAGTACGAAAGTTGAAAGTTATTTTCCATGATATATATATATTATATATATATATATATATATATAATATATATATATAATTTATTATTATATATTATATATATATATATATATTATATATATTATATATATATATATATATATAATATTATACATATATTTATATATATAAAATTTGGATGGAGGGCTGCCAAGTTATATATATATATATAATATATATATATATATTATAATATATTATATATATATATATATATATATAATATATATATTATATATATATATATTCTATTAAATTATGATATATATAAATAAGAACTTTCGTCAATCAGATTTTTGTTGGTACGAAATCGAAATCGCCTATAGTGTGATGAGAGCCTTACCCTTCTTTGAAGGTTTCAGAGCAAAATTAGAAATAAAACTTTTTCTCTTCAATGATAACATAATATTTATTAACATCCACCTCGACACATCATCATTCAGCACACATATAAAAATATATTTTATTTTCTCTATCAAATAAATAATTTAATTTCATATATACAAATTAAATTTTTCAGCACTCTCCCCCCCCCCCAAAAAAAAGACACGCTCCCACTATTCACTGACAGCGATAAAAATAACTATTTTAATTTTCTGAATTTATATATGTCTTCATTATTTTAAAGCTCACCAAGACGAAGACGAGGACGCGATGTTACAATTTTATATGAGGTATAAAAAATTAGAGAATCGTAAATGTTTTATTGAGAAGAATGTGATGTATTCGTTTTTGTTAAATCCGAATTAATACTAATCGTAAAAAATTTATTACAAAATAACAATAAAGAAAGTAAATGGCGCTATCGTCTTCCATTTTATCCTTTAATTGCGAAAAAAACATCGTGCCCTGCACGACGAATACCGAGTGCAAGATTTTGTGCCAAAGTGCTTCGGATATTGGCAGAATTAACGAGGTTAGTTTTTACGTATGCGAAAAGAGGTCGTGCGCGAGAATAGGAATCCCCGAAAACATAAGCGATTTAGCTCTCGAGGACTTGAAAAATATTCGATCCTCTAATTACCGCAACCTTGACGATTTCGAAGCTAGCTACGTGAAAAAGCACTCGAATGATTTTATATTGAAAAGGTCATTATACTATATAGATTTGATGAAGAATTTTATCGACGGCGACAGCGAAATTTTTTCTGTTTTGAATGGTGGTGTTGGTGGTGGCGACGGCGGCAACGTTAACGACGACGACCCGAATACTACTGCTATTACTCCGGCAATCGTCGAAAGGGGGGAAGATGAAGGAAAAAAACAATTAGGAAGCGGGGTTGAGGGTGACGATGACGACGAAAGTCGTAAATGGCGAGGCGAAACTTTGGAAAACGAAGCCGAAACGGTCATTGTTAATAAGAAGGAACCTCGTAACATCGTCGAGGACGAAAAAAGTTCAAAACATACGCTGGCTTTTTCTCGTATTAAAAAAATTCACGGAATCGCGTCGAAAGAAGAAGAGTTTTCTTCGAAAATGCGCGCTAATCCTTCCTTTCGGGAATTAAACGACGCTGCTCACAACCGCACATATCTGGAAAAGCTCGTCGTCGAATCCAAATCCGACGCGGGGGGCGCGTTGTCGTTATCGACGTCGAATTCGTTTCAGTTTGTATGCAACGAAGAAATGGGCGCCGGTTTCGAAATAATGCGCTATTCCACTTTCCAAGATGGCAAGCGCTACGACATCCCGCTCTGCCTATGTCTCCATCCGGACAAATTATTCGGCCCAGCTTGCAAATGGCGAACTAATTTTGACGTCACCGATTACGATCAGTGGGAAAAAAGCGGCGGGAGAATGTTCCCGCTTCAAGACAATATAAACGGCTACAACAAAGCTCTTGACTTTTGCCGAAAAAAAAGTATAAATTTGGTCGCGTATTTCGACTCGTTTCATAACACATATTTTTGCAAACCCAAGGCCGAGCGCGTTCAGGAAATATTAACGAATACTAGCGAAGGCAATACACCGAGCGTCTTGGAATCGCAATTATTATCCTTTAACGACGAAGGAGACGGCGCCGACGAGGATGATTCTCCGAAGCTGAGACTCAATATTTTCGAATATAGTTTAACCGATATTTTATTTAATACTCCAACTAGTATGAACAGGTGAAAGACGCGAATAAAGATTCTCGATTATATCTAGTTTGTCTTTTAATTCCCTAATAACTATTGATAACAAGTATAAATCGTCTCCTACCTTTGTAAGGTATAGGCGCAAAATCGTCCTAACCCTCCCTTCGGGACAGTTTGCGTGATTAATCGTCGAACTGTTATTATTATTATTATTTCTACTTTCTAGTTTGTAATATTCGTTCAAATAATATAATTCGAGGGAATCGTAAGCCCGGGTGCTGATATTCGGCGTCGAATTCTTTTCCTCTCTCCTTTTCGCGAATATCGAATTAGCGCTTCGAAGCGCCCGTTTCGTAATTTCGTGAAAACTGGGCGAAAACTTTTCCAAACGTCTTAAATCGATTCCGAAGAAATCGTTGTCCTCGTCGTCTTCGTCGTCCCTGCTGCTATCGCCGAATAAGGAACGATAGAGAGCTAAAATGATCCCGTAATTTATAAGCGAGTAATTGAAAAACTCCGAAGCGTAACTGATTAATCTATTATATTCGATTATCGAGTCTAGTAATTTTGAATCCATGGTGGCGGAGGCAGCGGCAAGAATATTTCTCGGGCAGTCGTTTAAAAAAAAGTTTTATACCTTACCGAATTATATATCGTCCCAGAAATATCTCTCAACGATCCTATAGGAAAATTGTCTTTTAGAAATAACAAAATCGCGGGGAGCCTTACTTTCGGCGAAACCGAATATTCGTTAGAATCGCAAAATTTAAATATTTGTTCCGAATCGGGATCTAAATTTACTCTGGATTTAGATTTATGGAAGGTGTTTTTATTCTGTTTCTCGGATCTTTTTATTCTTTTTTTCGAAAGTCTGTTCTCGGAAGTGATTTTCGGTCGTATTACATGATTTACGTATTTTTCGATGACGTTATTACCCGCGGCCGTATTCGCCGAGTCTATTCCTTTATAACATACTAACTCATTGCAATACTCGATCGGAATATAAATTTCCTCGATTTCCAGTCGCGGGATCTTATACCGGTGCGATCGGGAAATAAATTTTTCGTACACCGATAAAAAAAGAAAACAATCGGAAAAGGTTTTGAATTGAAAAAATACGTTAAGAGCGTGAAAAGCTGGCACGTCGCTTTTGTAAATATCGTAGTTATTTCCTCCTCTTTCTTCTTCTTCTAAACCGTATTCGAAAAGATCGCTAAAAAGATTCAACGGCCTAAACTTCGTGTCTTTAAGTAAATACTGATATAAAGATTTGCAAACTTTCATTAAGCTCATGGAATTTGAAAATTTTATTGCGTCTCGAGATTTCTTTTTTCTTTTCAACCCCCCTCTTCTCCTTCGTGCGCACCCCTCATCCGAATCGTCGAAGTCCTCGTCATCAAAATCGCAGTCTCCGCTATTATCGTTGTACGAGTCGTAACGACCACACCCGACCACGTAGCCGCCACCGCCTTCGCCATTGCGCCTTTCGCGAATAATTGTTGTCGACAGAGCGTAGCAGGTTTTAGAGGAGCGGCAAGTAATGTCCGTTAAAATCATCATGAAGCTCGGATATAATTGAACGCATATCTTCTTCGATGGCGCGAGAGGATTTATTTTTCTAATCAACCAACCCTCATATTTCGATAGTAATTCCCTCGCCCCGCGCTCTTTTATGGCTTTAATAAACTCGTAATAACTATTATTGTTGTTTTCGTCAATTTTTGTCAATGAGAAATAATCGATCATTTTTTTTACGTTAATGATTATTAATATTTCAAATGAGTTTCAAAAATATAATAGATTTATTTCTCTTGCGAAATATCTTTCCGAAATCTGAGGAATACCAAATACGAGATTCGCAATATTATAACATTTTCTTCTATGATCATAACACGACGACGCCTCCTTACTCATCGCCCTCCTCGTCGTCGCATTTTTCGTCAGAAGAAAGAGTCCCAATCGTGAAAATCCTGGTATCCACTACGCCCGCCCCATCGAAGAAGAGAAAGTATTTTATTGAAAACGACGAAATTAATATTTTGAAAAATGTTTTTAGCTAGTACTTCGCTCCCGTTTTTTATACTTTTCCTATATATATACATATACGGATAGGAAAAAATAACCGATAGTGCGTGAATACGTAAGTGCGTGTGAATGTAATTAAAAATGTACGCACGATAGCCAAAGCGCTTAGGTAAGCTTTTTTGTAAAGAATATTATAATTTTTATAAAGAAATAAAGTTTGAATAAATATGCTTCTGGCCCTATAAAAAGGTAGCCTCGAGCGAGCTTATTATTCACCAAGCGATGGAGCGTTTTAGCGCTAAGAAGGGATCAAAGGAAAAAGAATCGAAACAGAAAAGAAAAAAATCGAATTCGGATGAAGAAAAGAAAACCTTAGCGAAACTTTCTTCTTACTTTTCTTCGTCCAAAAGTAGCGCCGTGGCGCCACCGACGAAGCAGAAGAGGTTCCCCGTCGAATGCGCAACAATTTACGATTTTTCTTCGGAGGGGGCTTCGACCTCTCGGATAACTGCGCCAATCTTTTATCCACCTTTATACGACGGTGATGATGAAGGTCCCGTTGCCGGTTCGACGCCTAAACCTAAAAACAAGGAACTGAAAAAAAAGAAGAAGAAGAAGACCCGTCCGCCGAGTATACCGGCCGTGGACGATTTAAGCCCTCTCAGAATCAATATCGGCGATTGGATGCCAACGGATTGTTTCGAATATCGCTATCCGCCCACGTCATACACGGAAGAACAAACTTATTTCGAAGACTCTCCTATCAAAATAGAGAGCACACATCCCTCTAGAAAAAGCTCGAACGGGTCGTCGGGGACAAAACCAAAAATAAAGAAAGATAGGATGTTCAGAGACGTTCCTCTCGATTCAAAATTGGAAGCCATAGGCGAACCGTCTCACTATGCCAGCGACAGCAGTAAGGATGTTTTCAGACAAAACATTTACCCAGAATCGAAACCAAACATAGAGAAGGAGAAAGAAGAAGTTTACATACGCGATCCACTCGAAGCGAAATTGGAATTGTTAGACGGACCGTATCGTTACGGCGGCAGCAGCAGCATCAGCAGCATGGAAGGACCGATTTACCCAGAATCAAACGCAAACCTAGAAAAAGATAAGGATTTCATACGCGATTCACTCGAATTGCAATTGGAAATGTTAGACGGACCGTATCGTTGCAGCAGCAACAGTTCAGAACGAACGATTTACTCAGAATCAAATCCAAACATAGAGACAGATACGGATTTCATACGCGGTCCACTCGAACCGAAATTGGAAATGTTAGACGGCGGACCGTATCGTTGCCGGTGCAACAGCTTAGAACGGACGATTTACCCAGAATCAAACCCAAACATAGAGAAAAATAAGGATTTCATTCGTGATCAAATCGAATCGAAATTGGAAATGTTAGACGGACCGTATCGTTGTGGCAGCAGCAACAGCATTGAACGATTAATTTACCCAGAATCAAAACCGAAAAAGAAGAAAGAGAAAGCTTTCAGACGCGATCCACTCGAATCGAAATTGGAAATGTTAGACGGACCGTATCGTTGTGGAAGCAGCAGCAGCAGCAGCAACTGCATCATAGAACGACCAATTTACCCCGAATCAAAATCGAAATTAAAGAAAGAGAAGAAATTCAGATACGATCCGTTCGATTCGAAATTGGAGAAATTAGGCGGAATTTCCCACTACAGCAGCAGCAGCAGCAGCAAGGACCTTTTCGAACGAAGAAACTACCCAGAAGAAACCGAAAATATCCCGAGTACGAGTAAAGGCAAAAACGTCTGCGGTGGTGATAATTTTCCTCATCGCGGAAAGAGCAGCAATCTTAAAAAATCAAAATCACAGTTTTATATAGACGCGCCCGACGACTTTTTAATGAAACAAGAACCAGAGATTGCGAGCGAAGTTCCTTTCCAAAACCCTCCTCCTGATAATCAAAATGTTGACCAAAAAAAACGTTTGAGCGGAATGTATACCTTCGTAAACATACGTAATGAATTATATGAAACGAGGAACAAGCCAGCAGATACATCGTCCGTGTCTTCCGATATGTCTTCGATCATCAGCGATGATAATTCGTTCCATAAACTTTCACGTGACGACCAAAAAAAAAATGTTTTTAATTTCCTCTCGGACAATATTTGGAAGAAATTTTAATTTTCATTCCGTCATCATATGAATTTTTTATCTATATATGTAAAATAAAATCTATCATTATCGTTGTTCGTTATTTTTTACCCAATATTTTTTTTAATAAAAGCTAAGAATGATTAAAAAATATGAAAATAATAAATAATGTTTTTAATAAAAAAAAATACAAAAAATAATATAAGACTAAAACATTTTTAATTCGAATTTAGCGTATAAATTCTCTTTTTCAACGACTGAGAAGTCATTTTTTCTTCGATGAAACGAGATCATTCCAGAAATAAAAATATGAAAGCCATCGGAATTGATTTGGGGACGACGTACTCTTGCGTCGGCGTTTTCCTAAACGGGAAAGTCGAAATAATCGCTAATGATCAGGGTAATAGAACGACCCCCTCCTACGTAGCCTTCAACGAAACCGAAAGGTTAATCGGCGACGCGGCCAAAAATCAGGCGGCGATGAATCCTTCGAATACGATTTTCGACGCTAAGCGGCTGATCGGTCGAAAGTTCGACGATCCGGTGGTAACGTCCGATAAAAAATATTGGCCCTTCGAGGTTATCAACGAAGGCGGTACACCGAAGATCGCCGCGACGTACAAAGGCGAGAGGAAAAATTACTCGGCCGAGGAAATTTCCTCCATGGTATTGGCGAAAATGAAAGAGACGGCCGAAAACTACCTCGGTGAACCCGTCAACGACGCCGTAATCACGGTTCCCGCCTATTTTAACGATTCGCAACGTCAAGCCACGAAAGATGCCGGCACGATCGCCGGTTTGAACGTTTTGAGGGTGGTTAACGAACCGACGGCGGCCGCGATAGCCTACGGGTTGGATAAGAAGGGCGGGAAAGACGTAAACGTGCTCATTTTCGATCTCGGAGGTGGCACGTTCGACGTATCGATTTTGAATATTTCCGGCGGCGTTTTCGAGGTGAGAAGTACCGCCGGTGACACTCATTTGGGAGGAGAAGATTTCGACAACCGGATGGTGAATCATTTCGTCGAGGAATTCAAGAGGAAATTTAAAAAGAACATCTCCGGAAATCAGAAATCTCTTCGAAGACTCAGAACGGCCTGCGAACGAGCTAAGAGGACGCTTTCGTCTACGACGAAGGCGAATATAGAAATCGAATCGATTATCGAAGGAATCGATTTTTACACCTCGATCACTCGCGCTAAATTCGAAGAATTATGTTTAGATCTGTTTAAATCGACGCTGACGCCCGTCGAGACGGCTCTCAGAGACGCCAAATTCGATAAGTCGTCCGTTAACGAAATCGTTCTCGTTGGCGGCTCGACCCGAATCCCGAAAATTCGAAATTTGCTGCAAGATTTTTTCAACGGTAAACGGCTTAATCATAAGATTCACCCGGACGAAGCCGTGGCCTACGGCGCGGCCGTTCAGGCGGCAATTTTATCCGGGGACGAGTCGGATAACGTTAAAGATATGCTCTTATTAGACGTGACGCCGCTTTCTCTGGGAATCGAAACCGCGGGTGGAGAAATGAGTATAATCGTCGAAAGGAATAAGACGATACCGACGAAAACCACGAAATTATTTACGACGCATAAAGATAACCAATCGGCCGTTTTAATTCAGGTGTACGAGGGGGAACGAACTCAAACTAAGCTTAATAATTTACTGGGAAAATTCGAACTCAACGGAATAGCTCTCGCCCCCCGCGGGAAACCCGAGATAGAAGTGACCTTCGAGGTCGACGCTAACGGGATTCTCAGCGTGTCCGCTGCCGATAAATCTACCGGACGCGAAAACAAAATAACTATCACCAACGATAAAGGAAGATTATCGAAAGCGGAAATAGAAAAAATGGTTCGAGAAGCCGAAAAATTCAAGAAAGAAGACGATGAGTACGTGGAAAAAAACCGAACCCGCGATTCGCTGGAGAGGTTGTGTTACGAGTCGAAATCCATTCTCGAAAATGATACGATGATGAAAAATTCCGAAATCTCCGACAGTCTGCGAGACGAAATATTAAAGACCGCAGAGGAAACTAAAACGTGGGTCGAGAACTCCGACATCTCAAATACGGAGATAAAGCTTTACGCAAACAAAATGAACGAACTCCAAGATCTTATGAAACTAGTTTATTCGAAAATAAACGCGGGCGGATAATAATAATAGTAATAATAATAATAATAATAATAATAATAATAATAATAATAATAATAATAATAATAATAATAATAATAATAATAATAATAATAATAATAATAATAATAATAATAAGTTTTTAAGCCAAAGGATCGAAGCAGCACCAGCGAAAAACCGACCATCAAGGAAGTCGATTAAAAATTTGTCATTTTCTATTTTTTCCCTTTTTAAAAAAGTTGTACTGTTTGAAATATTTTTCTTGTATTTCTATATTAATCATGATCATCAAAAATCAATAAAATTAGATAGATAAAAAAATCATATTTTTTTTAATTTCCTTACAGAACGGTGCAGATTCATTTATGTCTACAAACGTCGACTTTGTTTAGTAGCGTAATATCGTTCCGTCCAGAAAAAATAGCTATTTTTTAATATATTTCGGATGAAGGAATACCTTAAATTATTTTTTAATAAAATGTCAATTTTTTGCTTCTCAATGATTCATTCGCTCGTCGCGAGTATTTGTAAACATTTCACCGTGTCTCAGAATAATAAACCGTCGGTCGAGTATTAGTTAGTTTTGAGGAAAATAAAAGTAGTAAACGCTTTTTAATGCAATTTATTTTTACTCTGTGACACCTTATTTTATTATACACGCGTAATAATTCCATGTTCATTAAATACGATTCGAACGGCAATTTTATTCATTTCATTCATATATATCGTTTAGATAACATTTCATAAGTTGGTTTATTATAAAGAAAACTATAAAAAGGTAAATTTGTTTCTTCCTCGTTAGCGTAGGCGCAGATGTCAACGCACTGACCCATAATTATAAAGCCATTATATTCACCTAGTTCATCAGGTTCAGGCTCGTATTTGGATCCATGTTGCTCGACATAGCGATTAGTGGTCGGTTGACTGATGCGTGAAACGATACAATCTCGCCCACCGGCGAGTGCTTGTCCAAACCGACCGCATTTTGTGTACACCAATCCATGGAGAAAAGTATTTTGAGTCCCTTCTTGGCCAATATATAGCGTTTCGTTATCATGGAAGAACATATAAATTCTTTCATTTTCCTGCATTTT
The DNA here is from genome assembly GCA_015478945.1 of Trachelipus rathkii. Taxonomy (NCBI): domain Eukaryota; kingdom Metazoa; phylum Arthropoda; class Malacostraca; order Isopoda; family Trachelipodidae; genus Trachelipus; species Trachelipus rathkii. Next base: position 10,479 of record JABUQX010136025.1, on the reverse strand, counting down.
CAGAGTCGTGATTTCATAGTCTTTCATAAATTTTACGGGCTCGATTTTTAGATTCATAAATTTTTTCAAAACGAATCTCAGGATCGTAAATTCGTTTTTACAACTTTTAGTTGTAGTTTTCTTGAAATAGATTTTTCCTCCCGTTAAATGTACGAAAGGAATCCCGTAATACAAATAAGGGTATAAACTGCCGCACACTTCTCTTCTTTCTATTTCTTTGGAAGCGTCTGATCCCAAGGTTGATTGAAGGAACAGTATCAATAATACAATAATCGATAGATTCTTCATTTCTGCAAAAACTGGCTAACAGTCCAGTCGTAATCGTAGTCGATCGGGAATGAAAGAAAGGCCGGAAAGGTTTCGTTTAAATAAGGAAAAATTGCTCGATCAGCAATTCTTTTATTATAAAATAATTAATTGAATTTTTTTCATTTTTATTATATTTTTTAAAATGTTCATTTTCTAATTAATTATATATTATGTTTAAAAAAGAAAAATTGATCATTATATAATTTTTCTTATAAAAATTACAATAACGAGAAAAAAAATGATATTCGTTCCTAAATTTCAATTTTCTGTAGTAACGTTTCGTCGGTCCCTCAGTAACAGACCATAATAAGATATGTAGATTTCGAAAAGCGTTCAAACGTATTGAAAGTCAGTATTCCTTCGTATAATATCATTTCAACGGGCTTGATATTCATATTTGACGCAACCTCGATGTCTAGGTTCCCGATCACCTAATGTTTCTTGGGAATTTTTTTTTTTCATGGCGACTTCACAAAAAATTTTCACAGTTTCGGGAACTTAGACATCGAGGTTAAGACAGATAGGGAGGTCGAGTCCCTAGAAATGTTACTGTTTCAAGGGCAACTAGGCTATACTACGTTTAAACGTATTCGGAAACCAAAATATCTAAATATCAGCTCTTAAACGATCCCCTTTGAAACGTTTGTAAAGGAATCGACTTCTCTTATAACATAGATAGGAATAAGATTAACAAAATTTTAACATATAATCGTTTAAACGTATATGATATGGATAAAAGTAACGTTAAATTATTTCGATAAATAAGTGTTTAAACCTTTATACAATTAATTATTTTGTAAAAGGGAATTTATTTTTAATTTAGTCTCCTCTAAAATCTCGTTTTTTTTTTAAATAAAATCTTTTTTAGGGGTAACTGAATTACAAAAATTAACAATAAAAATAAAATGTTTCGATAAATAAATGAATCTCGTGCTGCAAAAGCAAAATTTGATCATTATATAATGTTTCGTATAAAAAATACAATTAAAAGATAAAAAACAATTAGATATTCGTTCCTAAATTTCAATTTTCAGTAGTAACGTTTCGTAAGTCCCTCAGAAGAGATACTAGTAAGATATTTTGGTTTCGAAATACGTTCAAACGTATTAAAACTCGGTATTACTTCATATAGTATCAATTCAACGGGCTTGATAGTCCTATGTGACGTAACCTCGATGTCTAAGTTCCCGATCGCATAATTTTTTTTTGAAAAATTTTTTTTCCATCGAGCCTTCACAAAAATTTTAAGGTTTCGGGAACTTAGACATCAAGGTTACGACACAAAGGGAGATCGAGTCCTTAGAAAAGTTACTGTTTCAAAGACTACTCGTTTATACTACGTTTGAACGTATTCGGAAATTAAAATATCTAAATATCAGCTCTTCGTCGATACCCGATGAAACGTCCCTAATGGAATCGACTTCTCCTATAATATAGATAGAAAAAGAAATAAATAATTTTAACATATAATCGTTTGAACGTATATAATAATATGGATAGAAGTAACATTAAAATATTTCGATATATAAGTGTTTAAACTTTTATCTAATTAGTTAGTTTGACGTGGATGGCTTAGTGGATAAAGCACACGGTTATTGTTAACTCAGCAACGTGGAGTTTCAGCGTTCGGATCCCGCTAATAAAGAGTAAAATCTTCTGAGGCTCATTCATATGTGCTATATGACAAACGTTTATAAACTATATGATATACGTTTATACAACGATTATAATTCAAATCTATTCCTAAATATATTATGAGAAAGTCGATTCCTTTAGTGGCGTTTCATCGGATCTCAGGAAGAGATACTAGTAAGATATTTTGGTCTCGAAATACGTTCAAACGTATTAAAACTCCATATTCCTTCGTATAGTTTCATTTCAACGGGCTTGATATTCCTATGTGTAAGTTCCCAATCGCAAAATTTTTTTGGAAAAATTTTTTTTTTCATCGAGCCTTCAAAATTTTTTTTAGGGTTTCGGGAACTTAGACATCGAGGTTACGACACATAGGGAGATCGAGTCCTTAGAAACGTTACTGTTTCAAGTTCTTCTCGGTTTTACTACGTTTGAACGTATTCGGAAACCAAAATATCTAAATATCAGCTCTTCGTCGATACCCGTTGAAACGTCCCTAATGGAAACGACTTCTCCTATAATATAGATAGAAAAAGGAATAAATAATTTTAACATATAATCGTTTGAACGTATATAATAATATGGATAGAATTAACATTAAAATATTTCGATATATAAGTGTTTAAACTTTTATCTAATTAGTTAGTTTGACGTGGATGGATTAGTGGATAAAGCACACGGTTATTGTTAACTCAGCAACGTGGAGTTTCAGCGTTCGGATCCCGCTAATAAAGAGTAAAATCTTCTGAGGCTCAGTCATATGTGCTAAATGACATACGTTTATAAACTATATGATATACGTTTATACAACAATTATAATTCAAATCTATTCCTAAATATATTATGAGAAAGTCGATTCCTTTAGTGGCGTTTCATCGGATCTCAGGAAGAGATACTAGTAAGATATTTTGGTCTCGAAATACGTTCAAACGTATTAAAACTCCATATTCCTTCGTATAGTTTCATTTCAACGGGCTTGATATTCCTATGTGACGTAACCTCGATGTCTAAGTTCCCAATCGCATAATTTTTTTTGGAAAAATTTTTTTTTTCATCGAGCCTTCAAAAATTTTTTTTAGGGTTTCGGGAACTTAGACATCGAGGTTACGACACATAGGGAGATCGAGTCCTTAGAAACGTTACTGTTTCAAGTTCTTCTCGGTTTTACTACGTTTGAACGTATTCGGAAACCAAAATATCTAAATATCAGCTCTTCGTCGATACCCGTTGAAACGTCCCTAATGGAAACGACTTCTCCTATAATATAGATAGAAAAAGGAATAAATAATTTTAACATATAATCGTTTGAACGTATATAATAATATGGATAGAATTAACATTAAAATATTTCGATATATAAGTGTTTAAACTTTTATCTAATTAGTTAGTTTGACGTGGATGGATTAGTGGATAAAGCACACGGTTATTGTTAACTCAGCAACGTGGAGTTTCAGCGTTCGGATCCCGCTAATAAAGAGTAAAATCTTCTGAGGCTCATTTATATGTGCTATATGACATACGTTTATAAACTATATGATATACGTTTATACAACAATTATAATTCAAATCTATTCCTAAATATATTATGAGAAAGTCGATTCCTTTAGTGGCGGTTCATCGGATCTCCGGAAGAGATACTAGTAAGATATTTTGGTCTCGAAATACGTTCAAACATATTAAAACTCCATATTCCTTCGTATAGTTTCATTTCAACGGGCTTGATATTCCTATGTGACGTAACCTCGATGTCTAAGTTCCCAATCGCATAAATTTTTTTTGGAAAAAATTTTTTTTTCATCGAGCCTTCAAAATTTTTTTTTATGGTTTCGGGAACTTATACATCGAGGTTACGACACATAGGGAGATCGAGTCCTTAGAAACGTTACTGTTTCAAGTCCTACTCGGTTTTACTACGTTTGAACGTATTCGGAAACCAAAATATCTAAATATCAGCTCTTCGTCGATACCCAATGAAACGTCCCTAATGGAATCGACTTCTCCTATAATATAGATAGAAAAAGGAATAAATAATTTTAACATATAATCGTTTGAACGTATATAATAATATGGATAGAAGTAACATTAAAATATTTCGATATATAAGTGTTTAAACTTTTATCTAATTAATTAGTTTGACGTGGATGGCTTAGTGGATAAAGCACACGGTTATTGTTAACTCAGCAACGCGGAGTTCCAGTGTTCAGATCCCGCTGATGAAGAGTAAAACCTTCTGAGGCTCATTCATATGTGCTATATGACAAACGTTTATATACTATATGATATACGTTTATACAACAATTATAATTCAAATCTATTCCTAAATATATTATGAGAGAAGTCAATTCTTTTAGTTGCGTTTAATCGGATCTCAGGAAGAGATACTAGTAAGATATTTTGGTCTCGAAATACGTTCAAACGTATTAAAACTCCATATTCCTTCGTATAGTTTCATTTCAACGGGCTTGATATTCCTATGTGACGTAACCTCGATGTCTAAGTTCCCAATCGCATAAATTTTTTTTTGGAAAAAATTTTTTTTTCATCGAGCCTTCAAAATTTTTTTTTATGGTTTCGGGAACTTATACATCGAGGTTACGACACATAGGGAGATCGAGTCCTTAGAAACGTTACTGTTTCAAGTTCTTCTCGGTTTTACTACGTTTGAACGTATTCGGAAACCAAAATATCTAAATATCAGCTCTTCGTCGATACCGATGAAACGTCCCTAATGGAATCGCCTTCTCCTATAATATAGATAGAAAAAGGAATAAATAATTTTAACATATAATCGTTTAAACGTATATAATAATATGGATTGAAGTAACATTAAAATATTTTGATATATAAGTGTTTAAACTTTTATATAATTAGTTAGTTTTGTTAAAGGGAATTAATATTATTTTTTTTTAATTTAGTTTACTCTAAAATCCCGTTTTTCTTTATTTAATATATTTTTTAAAGGGTAACTTTCTAAGTTTTTTAAAAGGTCTCGGTAGTTTCGGAAAAATAAAAAAGGGAAAAAATATGAGTTTGGTATCTTAGGTTAAAAAAAAGCATATAAATTTCCGTTTAATCGCATTCCTTTAAACACTTACTTATCGAAATATTTCATTACTCTAGCCACCTATATGATATACGTTTATAGAACAATTATAATTCAAATCTATTCCTAAATATATTACGAGAGAAGTCGATTCCTATAGTGGCGTTTCATCGGATCTCGGGAAGAGATTCTAGTAAGATATTTTGGTCTTGAAATACGTTCAAACGTATTAAAACCCAGTATTCCTTCAGATAGTATCATTTCAACGGGCTTGATATTCCTATGCGACGTAACCTCGATGTCTAAGTTCACGATCGCATAATTTTTTTGGGAAATGGGGAAATTTTTTTTTCATCGAGATTTCAAAATGAAACAGGGCCTGTCCGGGAATTGAACCCGGGACCTCTCGCACCCGAAGCGAGAATCATACCCCTAGACCAACAGACCAACGGTTTATGGACAGAAAAAGAGTATTAAATAAAACAAAAAAGAAAAGAGAAATTACAACACATAGGGAGATCGAGTCCCTAGAAATGTCACTGTTTCAATGGCTACTCGGTTATACTACGTTTGAACGTATTCGGAAACCAAAATATCTAATTATCATCTCTTCATAGATACCCGATGAAACGTCCCTAACGGAATCGACTTCTCCTATAATATAGATAGGAAAATGATTAAATGCATTTAACATATAATCGTTTAAACGTATATAATAATATGGATAGAATTAACATTACAATATTTTGATATAGAAGTGTTTAAACTTTTATATAATTAGTTAGTTTTGTTAAAGGGAATTATTATTATTTTTTTAATTTAGTCTCCTCAAAAATCCCGTTTTTCTTTATTTTAAATATTTTTTAAGAAGTAACTTTCTAAGTTTTTTAAAAAGTCTCGGCGGTTTAGGAAAAATAAAAAAAGAAGAAAAAAATATGAGTTTGGCATCAGGTTAAAAATGCATAAAAATTTCAGTTTAATCACATTCCTTAAAACACTTACTAATCCAAATTATTTATTAATCTAGCCAGCTATATGGTATACATTTATACAACAATAATATATCAAATCTATCATTAAATATGTTATGAGAAAGTCGATTCCTTTAGTGACGTTTCATCGGATATCGGAAAGAGATACTAGTAGGATATTTTGGTCTCGGAATACGTTCACACGTTTTAAAACTCACAATTCCTTCTTATAGTATCATTACAACGGGCTTGGTATTCCTATGTGACGTAACCTCGATGTCTAAGTTCCCAATCCCTTATTTTTTTTGTTGGAAATTTTTTTTTTCATCGAGACTTCAAAATTTTTTTTTAACATTTAGGGAACTTAGACATCGAGGTTACGACGCATAGGGACATCGAGTCCATATAAATGTCACTGTTTCAATGGCTACTCGGTTATACTACGTTTGAACGTATTCGGAAACGAAAATATCTAAATATCAGCTCTTCCTCGATACCTGATGAAACGTTATTAACGGAAGCGACTTCTCCTATAATATAGAGAGGAATAAGATAAAATAAGTTTAACATATAATCGTTTAAAAGTTATATAATAATATGGATAAAAAGTAACATTAAAATATTTTGATATATATGTGTTTAAACTTTTATATAATTGATTAGTTTTGTTAAAGGAAATTATTATTATTTTTTTTAATTTAGTCTCCTCCCTCAAAAATCCTGTTTTTTTTTATTTAAATATTTTTTAGGGGGAAACTTTCTAAGTTTTTTGAAAAATCTCGGCGGTTTCGGTAAAATACAAAATGGGGGAAAAATATGAGTTTGGTATCTTAGGTTAAATATGCAAAAAAAATTCCGTTTAATCGCATTCCTTTAAACACTTACTTATCGAAATAATTAATTACTCTAGCCAGCTTTATGATATACGTTTATACAACAATAATGATTCAAATCTATTCCTAAATATATTATGAGAAAGTCGATTCCTTTAGCGGCATTTCATAAGATCTCGGGAAGAGGTAACTGTAAGATATTGTAGTCTGTATATACGTTCAAACGTATTAAAGCTCACAATTCCTTCTTATAGTATCATTTCAACGGGCTTGGTATTCCTATGTGACTTAACCTCGATGTCTAAGTTCCCAATCGCATAAATTTTTTTTTTGGAAAAAATTTTTTTCATCGAGACTTCACAAAATTTTTTTAAGGTTTCGGGAACTTAGACATCGAGGTTGCGACACATAGGGAGATCGAGTCATTAGAAACGTTACTGTTTCAATGGCTACTCGGTTATACAACGTTTGAACGTATTCGGAAACCAAAATATCTAAATATCATCTCTTCATAGATACCCGATGAAACGTCCCTAACGAAATCGACTTCTCCTTTAATATAGAAAGGAAAAGGAATAGATAATTTTAACATATAATCGTTTAAACGTATATAATAATATGGATAGAAGTAACATTACAATATTTGGATATATAAGTGTTTAAACTTTTATATAATTAGATAGTTTTGTTAAAGAAAATTATTATAATTTTTTTAAATTTAATCACCTCTAAAATCTCGTTTTTCTTTATTTAAAATATTTTTTAAGAAGTAACGTTCTAAGTTTTTTAAAAAGTCTCGGCGGTTTCGGAAAAATAAAAAATGAAGGAAAAAAAATATGAGTTTGGTATCTTAACTTAAAAATGCATAAAAAATTTCAGTTTAATCGCATTCCTTTAAACACTTACTTATCGAAATTATTTATTACTCTAGCCAGCTATATGGTATACATTTATACGACAATTATAAATCAAATCTATTCCTAAATATGTTATGAGAGAAGTCGATTCCTTTAGTGGCGTTTCATCGGATCTCGGGAAAGGATACTAGTAAGATATTTTGGTCTCGGAATACGTTCACACGTATTTAAACTCACAATTCCTTCTTATAGGATCATTTCAACAGGCTTGATATTCCTATGTGACGTAACCTCGATGTCTAAGTTCCCGATCGCATTATTTTTTTGAAAATAAAATTTTTTTCATCGAGACTTCAAATTTTTTTTAAGGTTTAGGGAACTTAGACATCGAGGTTACTACACATAGGGAGATTGAGTCCTTAGAAATGTCACAGTTCCAATGGCTACTCGGTTATACTACGTTTGAACGTATTCAGAAACCAAATAATCTAAATATCAGCTCTTCCTCGATACCCGATGAAACGTTCCTAACGGAATCGACTTCTCCAATAATATATAGAGGGATAGGTTTAAATAATTTTAACATATAATCGTTTAAACGTATATATTAATATGGATAGAAGTAACTTTAAAATATTTTAATATATAAGTGTTTAAACTTTTATATAATTAACTAGTTTTGTTAAAAGGAACTATTATTATTTACTTTAGTTTACTCCCTCAAAAATAATGTTTTTTTTTAATTAAATTTTTTTTAGGGGGAAACTTTCTAAGTTTTTTGAAAAATCTCGGCGGTTTCGGTAAAATACAAAATGGGGGAAAAATATGAGTTTGGTATCTTAGGTTAAATATGCATAAAAATTTCTGTTTAATCGCATTTCTTTAAACACTTACTTATCGAAATTATTTATTACTCTAGCCAGCTATATGATATACGTTTATACAACAATTATAATTCAAATCTATTCCTAAAAATATTATGAGAGAAGTCGATTCCTTTAGTGGCGTTCCATCGGATCTCGGGAAGAGGTACTTGTAAGATATTGTGGTCTGGAAATACGTTCAAACGTATTAAAACTCACAATTCCTTCTTATTGTATCGTTTCAAGGGGCTTGATATTCCAATGTGACGTAACTTCGATGTCTAAGTTCCCAATCGCATAAATTTTTTTTGGAAAAATTTTTTTTCATCGAGACTTCACAAAATTTTTTTAAGGTTTCAGGAACTTAGACATCGAGGTTGCGACACATAGGGGGATCGAGTCCTTAGAAATGTCACTGTTTCAATGGCTACTCGGTTATACTACGTTTAAACGAATTCGGAAACCAAAAAATCTAAATATCATCTCTTCATCGATACCCGATGAAACGTCCCTAACGAAATCGACTTCTCCAATAATATATAGAGGGATAGGTTTAAATAATTTTAACATATAATTGTTTAAACGTATATAAAAATATGGATAGAAGTAACATTAAAATATTTTGATATATATATATATATATATAAGTGTTTAAACTTTTATCTAATTAGTTAGTTTTGGGGGAAAAAATATGAGTTTGGTATCTTAGGTTAAAAAATGTATAATAATTTCCGTTTAATCGCATTCCTTTCAAAACATACTTATCGAAATAATTTATTACTACAGCAAGCTATATGATATAAGAAAGTTCTTTTTCGGTGACGTGGATGGCTTAGTACATAAACAGCTCGGTTTCTGTTAACTCAGCAACGCGGAGTTCCAGTGTTCGAATCCCGCTGATGAAGAGTAAAGTCTTCTGTGACTCATTCAAATGTGCTATATGACATACGTTTATATACTATATGATATACGCTTATACAACAATTATAATTCAAATCTATTCCTAAATATATTCTCGATGTCTAAGTTCCCAATCGCATAAATTTTTTTTTTGGAAAAAATTTTTTTCATCGAGACTTCACAAAATTTTTTTAAGGTTTCGGGAACTTAGACATCGAGGTTGCGACACATAGGGAGATCGAGTCATTAGAAACGTTACTGTTTCAATGGCTACTCGGTTATACAACGTTTGAACGTATTCGGAAACCAAAATATCTAAATATCATCTCTTCATAGATACCCGATGAAACGTCCCTAACGAAATCGACTTCTCCTTTAATATAGAAAGGAAAAGGAATAGATAATTTTAACATATAATCGTTTAAACGTATATAATAATATGGATAGAAGTAACATTACAATATTTGGATATATAAGTGTTTAAACTTTTATATAATTAGATAGTTTTGTTAAAGAAAATTATTATAATTTTTTTAAATTTAATCACCTCTAAAATCTCGTTTTTCTTTATTTAAAATATTTTTTAAGAAGTAACGTTCTAAGTTTTTTAAAAAGTCTCGGCGGTTTCGGAAAAATAAAAAATGAAGGAAAAAAAATATGAGTTTGGTATCTTAACTTAAAAATGCATAAAAAATTTCAGTTTAATCGCATTCCTTTAAACACTTACTTATCGAAATTATTTATTACTCTAGCCAGCTATATGGTATACATTTATACGACAATTATAAATCAAATCTATTCCTAAATATGTTATGAGAGAAGTCGATTCCTTTAGTGGCGTTTCATCGGATCTCGGGAAAGGATACTAGTAAGATATTTTGGTCTCGGAATACGTTCACACGTATTTAAACTCACAATTCCTTCTTATAGGATCATTTCAACAGGCTTGATATTCCTATGTGACGTAACCTCGATGTCTAAGTTCCCGATCGCATTATTTTTTTGAAAATAAAATTTTTTTCATCGAGACTTCAAATTTTTTTTAAGGTTTAGGGAACTTAGACATCG
>JABUQX010136023.1:0-22430 GCA_015478945.1 Trachelipus rathkii | reverse complement strand
CCACTACCTGGTACATTGGCAACTCCTAATATTTAGCACGTATATGATACTCGTATTATTACCTATAATATATATATATATATTAACGTATATTATATATATATATATATATATATATATATATATATATATATATATATAGCATATATATATTGAATTTGTTTAAAATTATATTTTCAGATTTTAAATATGTTAAATATTATATATATAGAGGTAGAGTAGCGTGCATACTCGCAGTATAAATAAAATTAACCTCCCATTTTGCAGTATGGCATGTAAGGTATCCCATGACATTTCCAGTGCCTATTTTTCTCGCCTATCGTTCTGCCTTCATATCCACATCTCATCCTCCAGACATTATCTTACAGACACCAACCTTTTATCCACATACATATACGCCACATACTTATACCAGGGCCCTCTAGACCATTCATTCCGCCCTAGGCAAAAAAAAATTCACCTAAAGCATATGTAAAATTAAAAAATTAAATAAAATATAAATAATATATATGTATATGTAATCAATAATTTATAGCAAAACTATATTAGATAAATAGTATTATATAATTTAATATATTAATATATAATATATGATCATAGTATTATTATTATTATAGTCATACTTCTTATATGATATTTTGCCTGCCATGTTTCTAGCCACCTCAGGGAGATCGCCCTCATTTCTGCCCATCCCTAGGCATTTCTAGTTTGCCTACGCGCGTTAAGAGGGCCCTGCTTAGAATATCCACACCCCTCTATTAGTACAGCATCTTACAAACATCACTATCCCCTAATATCTCTATGTGTGGGAGGAAAAGATTTTTTTTTTGCTCAGCGATTTGTATGGTCCGTGCGTGTCTGTAGAAGGTACGAACTCTAAAGGCGACGGTTGCGTATTTGGGTTTGATTGCTCACGTACCACTTAGATCCTTAGTTGCCAGGAGATCATGGCTATGCATGCCTCTCAAAATGGTCGTTGATCGCCGTAGCGGCCTTCATTCCTTCTTTCGGCTGAAAATGTATGAATCGTAATAGCGTGTGGCACGGAATGTGTCGAAGAATGAAATGTTGAGGGAGAGAGTATGATGGATGTACTCTTAGTGAAAGGCAATAAAATGTTTGATTTTCTCCGCTGTGACTGAGAACAAGCTATGACAACGGACAACAGTGAAAATGCAGTGGCTGTAGTGTGAAATGTGTTTTGCTGGTGTGCTGGAGAGGCCGAATGACAGGCGGAGGGAGAGTAAAGAGTTGCAAATTCTTGTATGAGTGACTTGTCGCGTACAGAGCTATTGTATGTTAGATATTGTTGTGTTGGTGGAGTACTACGATTCGTCAATAAATTAAGTTTGAAAATTTTAAGTAGGCTGGTTTGGTGACCATTATAGTCCACTAATAATGCTCGGTAAATGTTGCAAGAGTAAGCTGTATTTATTTGGATAATTCTAAGATGATTTGTTTTTGGACTGGGTGCAGAGGAGTTTCAGATTGATGTTGATTCATGTAATCTTAAATGGTTGGATTAGCGTGATCAAACAAAAAGGTGGCTATGGTGATAAACTGGTGGCTTGAGGGTGTCGGGAGAAATGAGAATGTAGGATGGAAGGTGATTGATTTTTGTGCAGTTGAAGGTATTTGTGTAAGTAATACTTTCATTAAACACAAGAGTGGTTCATATAGCTATATATAGAGTTTTGGTGACCGACGTGTGTACGGTAGGCAGGTATTGCTTGGGACTCATAGTCAGGAAGCTGAAAAGTCTATGATTGGTATTTTCGTGTTGGCTGACGAGAGAAAGACCGCATGTGTCTGCATAGGTAATCTAGCGCTGCTGGGATGGCTTAAGTAATATCTCACAACCGGTGAGGCTGGGATTGGGTAAGGAATGGGATTACGCTCAGCGAATCTTATTGTTGGTTTTTATTGTAAAATTAAGTTAGTGGGGGCTTGGATGTGAGGAGGCAAGGTGATAAGAAGGAAGTCGGCGGTAGACATTTAAGCAGCTTGAAGTTAAGTGAAACAAGTCTCGGGTAATAAGGTATAAGTATATTTAAGAGCTCTTGCAAGTAAAATCACTGTTGAATGTAAACTCAAGTTCAAACTGATACAAAATCTGGAAGCAAAATGAGGAAGCGGCTTGTTACAGTTGCAAAAGAAGTATGTGCGCGATGTACGCCTAAAGTAGGAAGCTTTAAGAATGTTTCAACAGTGAATGCGTGTCAAGTGGTGAATAAGAGGCCGCAAGTAAGCCGATCCTAAAAGTTAAAAAGAAGCGTAGTTGAATGTACTAAAGTTTTATTTGCAAAAAAAGATTTTTGGAATTTATAAGGAGGGAGGTAAAAGGAATACTAAAAGATGCATTTGTAGGAGGAAAAAAGAAATAAATGAACAGTTATGGAAGGAGGATGAATGGGGATCTACAAAGGGAATAGGAAGCTCTTCTGGAAGGAAGCGCGAAAGGTTAAGAATGAGAATAAGGGGAATCTGCTTATAATAATGAATGGAGATGGTGTTTTCGTAACTGATGAAATGGATGTGAGGGTTATGTGGAGGGAGCACTTCGAAAATCTGCATGACATTGGCATTAATAAGATGGTGATAGCTGAATATGTGTGGTTTGATGGCGCCAGAAAGGAATAGGTATTTGGGGATGAGGTTATTAAGTAAGGAAGGAGGTAATGTGTAGAGTGAGAAAGTGAAAGAATGGTAATCTCCAGGTATAGATGAAATTACGGGTGAAATGATGAAGAATGGAGGCGAGATGGTGATTGATTGGATTTGGAAGTTGTGTAGCAAACCGTTTATGGAGGGTATAGTTCCGTGGGATTGGAGGAGAGCAGTAATAGTAGTATAGTACCCTTATATAAGGGTAAGGGTGACAAAGGTAATTGTAGGAATTATAGGAGATTAGTTTATTGAGTGTTGTAGAGAAGATATATGTGCTGGTATTTTGGTGAAAGAGTGCGTCGAGTGAACGAAGAACTGTGATTGTGAAAGAACAAGGTGCGTTTAGAAGATGGTAAAGTGTGTGTGGGATCAAATCTTGCATATGAAAAACAAGATGTATTGAGTGAATCTTGCACGTGAATGCATAGAAGAAGTCAAATTTGGTATGCATTAGTCTTAATGCGATCTAGCACAGATGAAAGGGAATCTCTGTGGTGGGTGTTAGTGATAGTATTGGTCGCTTTCAAAGGTGGTAAGATTCTCAAATGCAGTCAAAATAGATATGTATAAGATAGGCTGAATCTGTGGTGTACAGCAACTACAGTGCGAGGTCCAATCGTGCGAATAGTGCTAATGTTAGGCTTCATAGTTACTTCAATCACTAGTACCGGGCAGTGAGGCAGGGATGTGTTATGTTCTCCTTTGGTTACTCTGCATTTGCTCTTATGGACTGGAGTTAGAGATGATCAATGATATGAGCGTCAGGCAAGGTGGTCAGAATGTATGTCAAGTGCGCTGCTTAGCAACTGCATGCGTTCGCTGCGGTTTCGGTCTGGAATTGGCAAGAGTCACTGGTAAACGGCTGCTGCGTCTACCCGCATATTCATCTGGCGGTACAAGATGGGTCTTTTGTGGCGCGGCGACGATCCTGAATGGAGGAGCTCTGAAGTGTGGATCTTGGTGCGCGCATTTCTTATCAGATCGATTTGGCTGATGGGTGTGTCAAAAGGAGGGTTTGATCCAGCTGAAACGTTAGACATCTCAAGTAGTAAGTGTTTGTATCGGGGTGCGGAAGTTGCAGACGTGCCATGCTGTGTATTGTCTCATAGGTTAGACATGACTGGGTGACAGCATGGAAGACAGGTGTCTAGGGTTTATAATATTTGAGGAATTATAGTGACTGAAAAAGGTTAACGGATGATTGCGAGATGCTGTAGTTACGGAAACGTTGTGAGATGGCGGTACACTTGTCTGGTTGCATTATAGTCATGGAGGGACTGTTAAAGGTAACTAAATCTTAAGTCGCGCTTTGCCTTACTATGAGGTTATGTGTTACCATGTGCTTAATGCTATAGTAGTTAGACTATGTATGGCAATAAGAGGTTAGATCTAAAGCGTACAATGTGTTCAGACGTGACATTGTTAGGGGCGGTTAGGTGTTGAGAAAACAATTGATAAAATTAGAAATTAACGTATTAGAGAGTTGTGGGGGTGTGAAGAAAGGCGTAAATGAGAGAATAATGAAGTACGTTGATATGGTTTGGTCTATGTGGAGCGAAGGCTATGGATGATAGTCTGTTGTTACGTGGATGTATAGTGGCTATGTCGTGCCTTTGAAAGTCAACCAGTGTGGTAACCGATACAAAAAATAGGGATGAGGTCAGTTCAAGTCCGAGTGAGCATCACCTGAGAGTAGAAATGTGCAGTTGTTTCAAAGAGGGCGAGAAGAAAAAGATGCATCTACATTATGAGTTGAATGAAGTCTAGGCAATTTTGTAAGGGGGGTTTGCCGTATGGGTTGTGGCCGCCCTGGCCATAAAAGGTTATGATCCCCAGACATTGTAAAGATCCAGTAGTAATGGGTCCGTCGCAGTTCCCGTGAATCTTTAGGTGCATTTTCTCGCTTGACAGTCGCGATTGTTCTCACTAAAAGTATAAAGGGGTTGCTCAACTCTGGGAAGGCTGGCAGTTCGTCTCTTTTCCAAAACTGCCTCAGTATTCTTGCTACTACGTTTTCTGTTCCGGTGGCATCGGTTACACACCTATATCCCCAGTCTTCTAGCGAGATGGTGGCGGGCGTGGTGATTGATTTTTATTAAGTATATATATCTGATACTTATACTTATTAGCGTCATAGTATTATAACTATAGCTAGATACTAGTATATTATAGGATTAGTATTATTTATATAGCATAGTACGGTAGTAATGATATTAGTTATATATTATATGATCATATATAGTTATATTATTATATAATATATTATCGCTCTAATATATATATCGGTACTATATACTATTATATACCATTAGTATAATCGCCGTAGTATTTATTATATTGATTACCGATTATACTTACTTTTTAGGTACTATATATATATATAGCGCGTATATATATATAATATCCATATATTTAATAATTAGTATAGGTATATACTCTACGGCGTATATATATACCAGACTATTATGATGATACAGAATATATATATTATACAGAATATATTAGTATTATAGTACAGAATTATATACGACTATCTTGGTATATATATAGATTATCTAATATTATTGATACTGTATTCTATATATATACAGTGATATATATATATATATGTATCAGTAGACTATATATATATATCTAATATATATTATATAATATACTATACTGATATAGTAGTACTTATACCGGTATTTACTATGTATAGTAAACTAGTATATATAGTAGTAGTTAGTACTACGTATTATACTATGACTACGTGTTATAGCTATATATACATAATATATTATATATATAATATATATAGTATATAGTATACTACTACTATCAATAACTTTATTATACCTGCTAGTTTCTGCGTTCATCCTAAATATTTTATATATATATATATATAATTTGACCACCGCGGAAGTTATAAACGTCATCTCCTAACTAACGTACTATATATGAATTATTATGCTCTCTCAATTCACCATGTCACCTGCTCTGATATACACTTAAGAGTGAGTGTCATTTCTATATGACTCCATACTAGTAGTTAGAGCTACCTAGCTCCTATGTATGACTCCATTTCTCCGAACATACCTATAGTAATGATTATATATGATTAATATACTCTGACAATATGGTATCTAGTTTACATTCCATACGTTCTTATACTCTCCACATTTAATACTCGTTATATATCTTAAATAGTCTAGTATATCTGATTAAAGTCGTTAGCTGCGTTCTCTCACTTATTAACTATCATATATACTTATTATTAATAGTTTCATACTGATACACTCTACCTACGTTCAGACTACTTAGCTCAGGTCGTATATATGAACTATAGTAGTTTTATATAAACCTCCCACTGACATATATACAATGCTGTATATCAAATGATCATACTAATCGCCGTAGTTATATCCTACTAATCGCAGTTTTTGATAATTATATATATTAATATATATATATAGATATAACCCTATATATATATAAGTTATTACTGATAATCGAATAATAATATATTCATAGTTATCTATTATATTACGTACTATATTTACAGTATGTATCAGCTACATTAAGTATATACCGTCGCCTCGGGCTCATGTAACTCAGCTATACTATACCTACTAGTTATACGTTATGATTATATAGATAGATATACATATTATATACTATGATATATATATATTATATATACTTTACTATATATATAGTATAGTATATATATAATATATACTGTATATATACGGAATTAATATATATAGTATACCAGTAAATTACTTAGTATACTATATTATCACCTCAGCTTATACTTATTATAGTGGCGATTCATACCGCATAGTAGAGATCCATGTAGTATCCAGATCTGGTCGCTGGAGTTGCTGCCCCGTTCACTAGACATGCATTAGGGTTTAAGTATACTGCCTACTTGCACAGCCGACGTGTATATATATATAATAATTATATATAGAGATATTATATTAAAAACTTCATAGTATATACTATATATATGCATTTATATACTTACTGACTTATACTTTATGTATATAATTATATATAATAGTTATTATATCGTAGAGTGCGTTACTCCCACGAACTACTACCAGCGCCAATAGTAAATACTACTACGGTATAGTATAATCTATACTCACCCTACCGAGTCTGATTAGTATACGTATATATATACCTAAATCAGGGCCATGAGGAGTCGAAAAAAAATATATAACAACTTCGACTACCCGACTCCGACCTTCCAGAGTTTGCCTCTCTAGGTCACACACCATCCACAGTACACCGACTCCCTCACCGACTTCCAAGAGTCGTTATTTTAAAACTGCAAATTCCGACTCCCGACTCCCAATGAAAATTTCATACACACATCTTTGTACATTATATATATTATATATTATATATATATATATATATAATAGTAGTAGTAGTATACTATATGATATATACTATATTATATATATATAGTATATATAGATATATATATATAGTATTATATATGATATAAAAGCCGTTTTGTCTTGGCGCATTTGTGCTTACGAAGCGAAGAAATGCTCGAGTTTGCGTTCGTTTTTATTAAACTTAGCGCAAAAAAATCGCAAAAGAAATGTCTCACCAAAACGTAAGAAATTTCTTTAATCCTGAAGCATTAGAATTTCCCCTTGCTTTGCCGAATTTAAGCACGTCTTACGGAAAAATTTAAACAAACAAAGATGGACTGCTTGGTGTCGAATTGATGTATGTTTTCATTCAATAAAATAGACTTTAAAATCTAATTTCCTCAAAGATTAAACTCCATCACAAATAGGAAATGCAAACTGTGATATAAACCATTTGTTATTTTTTTTATTTCTGTTTTATTTCCAAAACCACGTGCTCAATCACAACTCACATCAGCTTGATTCCAATTGTTTTAAAAAACAAAATTAAACCTAGCACGAAATCGTGGTCGTTTAAACAAGGAAATTAGTGCTAAAACTGGGCGAGCATTTCTTATCGAGCGTAACACAAATGACATGACAACTAAACGAAAACGGTCTAATTAATTAAAAGCAAAGAAAATACCAAATTTGCATTCTATTTCGTAAACGCTGCTTATTCTATTACAATTATGATTATAATCAGATCGCAACTAAGAAATTAGTGTTCTCAAGGTAAAGTATTAGTGACTTTGCTACTCTTATTTTATCGCTCAAGCATAACAACTTCTACTGGACTAATGATCTAAATTTCTATTCTCCTTAATCATAAAATTGCTATCTAAGGTCCCGCATACCACAAGCCTTGTTATGTTCTGATTGGAAGTTTTTCCATGAGGAAATCACCTTTCTCCGTAAATTTCTAGCTTTAGCCTTTATCCCTCAAACCTTTTAGATAAACTTGTTTACTCGTTTCTCTGATAACACTGTCGTCCTAAACTATCTGGGCATATGATGTTCACTAAGACTTCCTGTTTTGCTCGGCCTTCCCCTCACATGAACCCCTCTTTTCGCATTACCTGATCATTCACTTTTCAGATTATGAAACATGCCTTAAACAAAAACTTCCCAATGCAAGTGTTCTGTATATCTGTTTTATTAACAACAAACTGCAATTTGCAGTTTCTCTTAACGTATTCAAAGAAGATATCCGGAGCCACTATGAACTGAGGTCACACATTGTTTGATCAAATATAAATGTGCTCGACTGTCTAAATCGACTATGTAGGTCAAACTTTCCTTATAACTTAAAAGATGCCGAAGCCATCAAACTCATGGGATTTTCTTTCGAACGTAGATCTCCCCATTCTCCAATCCAGAGAATTTAGCTTGTCAGCAGATCATGATGACTTCAATAGGCACCCTTAAATCTCTTTCAAAATTCGCCATCCTTCAAAATGCTTTACAGGATGAAGAACTTGAAAATATTGGAACTGTATTACTATCTAAAAACACCTTAAACCTTACACTTGAATCATCCATACAGAGCTTTCTTGGCACTCGCAGATTTGCCTGTTGATCTCAATTTGCTCGAATTTTCGTGCATTAAAACGAACAACGACTTTACTTTTGCTTGGCAAACAATTGGATAATCAGCTGTTGTGATGGTAAGGCCCCGCGCGTCGGATTTCTTGGAAAACAGAAATCAAAAAGATACATTAATGGTTTATATATTACAACCAAATTTGATGCAACTATTTTGTGGATGGCAGACTTCCATCGAGATTTGAATAGAAATTCAGATTTAAAACTGATTTTTTATTGATATTGAAAGTATTCATCAATGACGGCGTGGTAGGCCCTACCACGCCTTCATTTTTTTTGTTAACACATATTTCTGTAAGAACTGCTAAATATCGATGCAAATCAGGAATAATAGTCAACCTTTATAAGAATTACATGAAAATGTCCTTCGTTTCCCACGATTTTGCGCCGAAAAGTTTATACCAAAACGAATAGCAAACTCGATGCGTTTTCTTCACTTGTTTCGTAAGCACAAATGCAAAGCGGAAAAACACCTATATTAACATACAGTTAGACGTCAGATAGCTAGGGAAAACGCTACCTAGACAAAATTGGTTGGATATGATATTATATTTTTCACTCATATATATATATATACTTAGTATATATATATATATCTCATATAATATATATATATCACATATATACTATATATATATATATATTTTAGTATATATAATAACTAATATATATATATTTTTAAAATGTAAAACATTAAAAAAGAAGAAGAAAATTGAACTTTGGTTTTCTAGAAATTTTTTACAATTTCTCTTCGATCTGGAAGCAAGGGGGCTAAAACCTCCTATCCAAATCTTGCTTTTTCTCATGTGGAATTGGATGCTGTTTGATAAGCTCAAAAACATTTCAACTATCCAACACCGCCCTGCCTAGCAATGAGGGGCATTGGTACGTTGATACTTATAATTCATATATATTAATATCTATATATATATATATATATATATATAGTTAAATCATATATAATTATAATATACGTAACGACTACTATTATATAGTAGGGTAGTATAAAAAAATGGTTTTTTTTAAATAAACTTTTTGTTTGGGGACCAAGATTTTTTCATCTTTTTTTTTTATGCGGTTAATGAAGGACAATTAACTCCTGCTGTTCACTTTATGTTATTTAATAGAATGTTTAAGATATATAATGTCGGTAGCGACCCCAATACCCACTGTTCTCTACGCCTAATAAATTCAGTTTATTTTTGTTTTACGGATCCTTATTATAATTACAGTGAAAAAGTGTCAGAGATAACCTTATAATTATTCTAGTAGTACACCGAAGTCTGTCCTGTATATATTAGTTATATTAATCTGGAGTTATATAAGCTCCTGGCCTCCTCCATAGAGCCCCTTGCAAGTATATCAATATACATATATACTATATCCAGTTATAGTCCTTCACAGTCATTACTATCATATATTATGAGTATAGTAATATACTATATCTCTATAAACTAAATATGTTTTATCTTTTGGACGTCGTAGATATAACTTAGGTAAATATATCAAGATATATCATCATCAAGTAAAGTTTTAGCGGATCGCGCTGTCATCACGTCTCCTCTATAAACATGGTACGTCGACTCTTATGGTAATTAAGCCTCCCGGGTGCGGTTCAGGAGAAAATGAGAATGGTGGAAGGTTGATTGATTTCTGTGAGGAGAGAGGTTATGTGTGTAAGTACGTAATACTTTCTTTAAACACAATAGATATCCATAAGTATACTAGAGTCTGGTGTAGTGTAGAGATTGGTATCGAAGTGAAAAGTATGATTGATTTTGTTGTTTGTGTGAACAGAAAGGAGATGTTGACACAATGTATTTGCAGCATACTTTCCATGAAAGAAATGGGCATTACCGATCTTTCTTTACTTCTACCTACAATCCCAATTAGTGGGACATAGGATGGAGAGAAGGTGATAAGGAAGGGAAGTGGGTAAAAATTAAGAGTGAGAAGTTAGTGGAACAAGTTCTAAGGAAAGTTATTGTAAGAACGCTCGGCAAGTTAAATCAGTGATGTGAACAAGTTTGAAACTGAATAAAATCCTGAAGCAAATGAAGGAAGCAATTGTGCTAGGCAGTGCAAAAGAAGTTGGGGTGTGCTAAAGGAGTAGGGAAGTAAAATCGCTAAACATGGTGAGTGGTTAATGAAGAGGTGATGCAAGTGGTTAAAAGTAAAAAAAGAAGCGTGGTTTGAATGTACTAAAATGTAAAATGATGAAGTTTCAAAAGAAAGATGCTTCTAATTATATAAGGAGGAAAATAAAATGAAATTGCCTAAAAAGATGCATACATAAGAGAAAAGAAGAGGTAAATGGAACAGTTTTGGAAGGAGGATGAATGGGGACATACAAGGGAATAGGAAGGCTCTTCTATAAGGAAGCGTGAACGTTAAGAATTAGAATAAGGGAACCTGCTCAGATAATAAAATAGGGATTGGTGGTTTTTGTAACTGATTGAAATTGGATGGAGAGGGGAGTGTTGAAAAGAACACTTTCGAAAATCTGTTATTAATATTGGCGATAAATAAAGAGGTTGATTGTGACTGTGTGGGGTCTTGAAGGTGCAAGAAGGAATGGCTATTTTGGGGATTGAGGCTTATTAGGCAAGGAGAGGTAGATGGGTAGACGTGAGAAGGTTGAAGAATTGGTAATCTTGCGGTCGTATAGTTGAAATGACTGGTGAAATGCATCAAGAACATTGAGGCAGGATGGTGATTGATTGGATCTTGAAGTTGTTTGTAAATAAATCGTTGTATGGACGGTAGGATTGAGTGAGGCAGTAATTAGTGACCTCACCTATATAAACAGTTAAGTGGGGATCAAAGGGACTGTAGAAAATGATAGGGAATAAAGTTTATGAGTTCGTGGAGCCAGATATATTGTGGTATTTTGGTGTCGAAAGAGGTCCGCCGAGTGCGTTGAGGGATTGATTGGAGAGAACAAGGTGCGTTTAGGATGGTAGAGGATGTGTTTTATCAAATATTTACATTGAAGCAAATGATAGAGAAAATGAGGGGGAGAAGAAAATAAATTGTATTTAGGTTTTATGGATGTTTGCAACAGGGTTAGATAGGGTTATAGGAGCTCATGGGCAGGTGTTTAGTGATATGTAGTGTTTGGTGGTAGGCTTCTGATGGAATCCCAAAAAGAATGCTATATGACTGATTAGTGAGGGCGTCTTGTAAGAATAAATTGGTGTCAAAAGTGTATTGGCTGTTCTAAGTATTAATTTAAGCGGGTGAGGCAGGGTTGTGTTATGTCTCCTTGCGTATATTCAATTTGTATATGGATTTGGTTATGAAAGAATTGAGGTGAGGGTGGCAGGATAATGTGTTAGAATGATGGAGAATGGAGATGAGTGGAGCGGCTGCTCTTACCTATTGTGTGGGATTGATTTTGATCTTGTGGTTATGGACGAATATTGAAGAGTTTGAGTAGGTTGGTTAGAGAGGCTATTTTGGCATGGGTGTGTAAAAGGAGGGGTTTGTAAAGTAAACGTAAGATAAGAGTAAGTTATGGTTGTGAGTGAGGACAGTCCTCAGTGTGAAGTTATGTTAGATGGTGAGCAGCCTGAACAAGTGTCTGAGTTTAAATATTTAGGGTGTATGTTGGATGCCAGGAAGGTGGCTGGATGCAATTAAAAATTCGTTGTGAATGTATAGGGACTATGTCTTTAGAGTGCTAGGGTCTTACATGACGGTATGTTGCTTACCTTGTGTTATTGGTATAGTAGTGAGACTATGGTCTGAATAAGAAGTATAGATCTAAAGTTCAATGGTGTCAGTCATGGACAATCTTTAGGGGGCGTGTTAGGTGTCAGTAGAATTGATAAATAAAGAAATGAACGTATTAGAGAGTTGTGTGCGTGTGAAGAAATGGGTAAACGAAAGAGAATGAATGAAAATATGTTGAGATGGTTTGGTCATGTTGGAACAAGGCATGTATGAAGTGTCCGTTTTAATGCGGAACTGTATACGTGATACGAGTGTGTTGAAAACACAGAGCCGTTCTGCGTTACGAGTCGAAGATAAAAGTGGATGAGTGTCAGTTAATAACGAATGTCTGAAGGAGAGAAATGTGAGTTGAAGGGCGAAAATAAAAGGTGCAGTAGATAGGACGGAGAATATGCGGGGTTTTGTGGATGGGCTGGTATGGTTGTGGCCGCACCTTGGGCCATAGGGAGCGGGTGGTACCGTCCGCAACGATGAACACTTTAAAACACTGTACGATTTACCATAGTTGAGGGTTGCCGTCGCAGTCCCTGTGAGAGCCCTATAGGGTGGATTTTTTTCTGACTGCGCACGTAGTCCTACTACATGATAATGGTACAAAGGGGGGAAGGTAAGGCGATGGGGGCTTCTTTTTCGGACCTTTTGTCGACTATTTTCAGACTACTTTTCTTTCGATGCTGTTCTTTACGCCACCTCTACACCAGTTCTTGGCGGAGAAAAAAGGTAGAGAAGAATTTATACTTCATATATATATATATATATTATATATACATCATTATAATATATATATATATGATAGTATATATATATTGTCATTTCTATTTTATTCCGTTTAGAAATCGTAAAGTATAATATAATAGTAATCTATACTTATATATATTATATATAACTGATATAATAATACATAATAATAATAATAAATAATAATAATAATATATTAATTTAATAATCAAGATCATGTGAAATGTAATAATTAATGCCCTAGAGCCACAATAAGAACTTACTAAGTACTAAACTCCTACTTTTGTATATTGCATTACCTCTTTTTAACATATTGTATTTACTGTTTTTTAATGCTAAATACCCCTAAATAGACTTGAATATAATGAGAAACAAAGTAATTTAAAAAAAAGACAAAAAAAACAAAAAAAAATTTTTTTTCCTTTGTTCTTTTTTTTTTTTTAAACGTGTTTACTTTTTTAAAAAAAAAACGAAAACGTTTTTTTTTAATCCCAACCCTACTATATTCATAAGTATATATATATATATA
This sequence comes from Trachelipus rathkii, assembly GCA_015478945.1. Classification (NCBI taxonomy): domain Eukaryota; kingdom Metazoa; phylum Arthropoda; class Malacostraca; order Isopoda; family Trachelipodidae; genus Trachelipus; species Trachelipus rathkii. The sequence goes on along the minus strand of JABUQX010136023.1, from coordinate 8,744 downwards.
TATATATATGTTCATATAATAATTATATATATATATAATAATTATTATATTAATATAACTAGCACTACTAGTATATTACTAATATATCTATACTTATATTTTAGTATATTATATATATATATATTTATATATATATATAGCACTTTTATACTATACTATAGTATATTAGGTGATGTACTATAATCGCCATCGTCATCGTCATCGGCCAAAATTCGGCATTTTTTTTTTCCATCGTCATCGCTCATTCGGCAAATTTTTCGCCGATTATTTTGTGCCGATTAATTCAATCAAATATTAGGAATTTTTTGAAATAATATTAAAATATAAATTATTATAATAATCACATAATAATATAATAATAATAATAATAATAATAATATATATTATATATATATCTATTATATTATCGTTAGTAGCTTTTAAAATAAAAATGAATGACTTATAATATATATATATATATTACTATATATATATATATATAGTATAATATTATATATATGATTAACTAGGATAGGTACGAGTTTTATATGGATAATCGCTGAGATGATGTCTGTTTGCGAGAGGAACTTTATGGGAATAGAGATATCAGGTTCATTGTGCCACATATCTGCCCCATTCCAAAGAGGATTTTTTTACTGTTGACTCAGATGTTGAAGTTTGTCACACCACCACCCACGGGCATCCGGAGCTCTCATCATTCGACGAAGTAATGGCGGCAAACTAGTTACATCTTGACGTAAGCTCCTTCAACGAACCTGTACATGCCCTTGTCTGGATGCTGTCCAAAGAATTACGCATCATGAGGCACCTATTGGTACGCCATGTCTATTTTAAAGATGTCGAGGAAAAATTAACATTCACGTAGGAAATACAGCAAGATGGAAGAGAACTTCCACAGCAACCAGAGGCTGGTGTGGGAAAGATAGCAGGATGGAGCACCACAGCAAAACAGCCTGCCTATGTTACCCAATGGTCAACACAATACTTTCGTGTCGCAAATACAGGCACCACGCTTATGGGCTACTGCAACGGACGTTTCGTTAATCAGAATGCTGGTGTGTACGCGAAGTGATTTAGTTCCCTCGAGCAACCTTGCCGCTGCCCGGTACTATAGGATAGAGATAAAGGCACCAACATCGCTCCGCAAAGATAGAGGGTCAAGTGAACTGGAAAGTACAGAAGAGTTTATAAGCCTTTTGCCGTTGACTCGACCCTTTCCAAAAGCCGGGTGAAAGCAGAGCCCCCTCTCCAGATTATGAGAGCATACTTCCATACAAGGGCGGATGCGACCCTTGTATAGCTGGAGCAGCTGGGAAGGAGAAAAAGAGGAAAGTCTCACAGTCTAAACAGAACTTTCAGTTCTTTGAAGCCGCACTAGCAACCGTTGCGATGTGAGGTTTCCAGACATTTTTTTGTTCTTTGTTAAGGCCAAAGATGTTTTATATTGTCAACAGGAGAGACCACAGAGAACCTCCGAAAGAGATAGGAAAGTTAGAAGGTATTTGGAGAAGGAGATTTGTTAGAAGTTGGGTTTTTAAAGAATTTGAATTCCACAAAGTTATTTCTATCCATAGCGAGAATAAAATCGGAAAGATTAAGACTAAGCCAATTCTATTAAGTAATAAGAGGGAGTAAATTGATATGAGTCAAAGGAGATGAAGGGTCTAATCATTGGAATACGCGTGGATAGAGTTAGAGGTGCAGGTGAGAAAAACATTAATGAAAAGTAGGAATAAAGTAGGAGATAAGACAGAACCCTGAGGAACACCACTACTTATAGATTTAAGAAGATCACCCCATCAAACAACAGCCGATATGAGCGATTTGAAAGAAAGCTTAGACATAAGTAAGCAAAGAGAGAAGGAGGAAACCCAAGGGGAGGCTTGGGAGAGCAGTGACGCCTGCCATGCCCGGTTCAAATGCTTTGATATGTCAAGCGCCACCACGGCGATGTCTCACCCTTAGTTCCTAAGACGAAAAACCATGAAATCGGTTAGATAGGGAATGTATATCGCAGTAGACTTCGTGACGAAGCCGTACTGGCGATCGCGAATGAGTTTCCAGATGATCTAAGAAGTGAGTAGAGAGAAGGGTTCAAAGATCTTAGATAGATTCAAGTGAGAGCTAACAGGGCGATAGTTATAAGGGATCCAGAGCAGCCTTCCTTTTTTCGGAATAGGTTGAAAATGTGGCGTGCTTCCAAACACTGAGGGAAAGTGATAGTATTGAAGACATAGAGAATATAATTGATCGAGGGGGCCGAAGAGATTACCTTTTCAGTTGCGAGGAAATTAGCAACACAGATGATCAGCGCGAAAAGAGAGGGAAAGGCCAGATTTACAGAAGTTGCTAGCGCCTGAAAGATTTGTCAGTAAGAGAAACAAGGAGGTTAGCGCATTTTCCTTTGATGAAAGCCCGCTTTGCTTGCGTCGAAGAGTATCCCTTGCAACTATTTCTAGCTGAATTAAAATTAGCAAGAGTGATAGAGAACGAGAATTTTTTCACCCCCGAAGGCACTGTCTCTAGCCTGATATGGCCAGAGAACAAGCACGATCGAACCATGCATTATGAGGAAAGAAAGATTTAGTTTAAAAGGAATGAATGAGGGAAAGAAGGATTTAGCTGAAGAAGGAATGAACCTGCTCATCCCATCAACGATTACAGCTCCCTCTTATCTTTTAAATCTTTATACATTCATCATTATTCCTTACTCAGGTAGCCAATTTGCAATCATCTGCAAACTTGGAAACCTTACATTTAAGTCCCTGGTCTACATATTTTATACATGTATGAGGAACAGCCACTTGACCTAAGAAATCGTTACGGACCACAAATAGTCTCCTTAATTTCCATTAATAAATACTTTCAATTTTCATGATTAACTATTATTATATGATTATTATTATTTATTTATTATTATTATTATTATTATTATTATTATTATCATCTCATTCATCAATAATGGTAAGAAAGAAAAGCAAGAGAGCATACATCATCATTATAATTCATCATCATCATCATCATCATCATCATCATCATCATCATCATCATCATCATCATCACATTCATCATCATCATCATCATCATCATCATCATCATCATCATCATCATCATCATCATCATCATCATCATCATCATCATCATCATCATCATCATCATCATCATCACATTCATCATCATCATCATCATCACCACCACCATCATTGTTAACTTCAGTCACTCTACTCATTTAATAGTAATAATCATCATCATCATCATCATCATCATCATCATCATCACCACTCACCATCATTGTTAACTTCTTCATCATCATTTTAATAGTAATTATATTAATCCATATTTAAATAATACTGACAATCGATTCTCATCATCATCATCATCATCATCATCATCATCATCATCACATCATCATCATCAATCATCATCACACATCATCATCATCATCATCATCATCATCATCATTCATCATCATCATCATCATCATCATCATCCATCATCATCATCATCAATCATTCATATATTTATATTATTTATTATTATTATTATTATTAGAGACTTTGGTTGTTAAGAGATTTTAGTGGTTGGTAAAATAATTCCAAGAGGTCCAGAACATCCATCCGTGAATATATGGGCTTTATATATAATATATATAATATATATATATATAGTATATATATATATATATATTAATATATATATATATATATATATATATATATATACGATTATATATATATATAGTCTAAGTTGTGGAGATTTCGACGCAGTTAGCGAATAATAAAGATTATCTTCGCATGGCTATTGAGGCTGGGAACCCTCTTCTGCCATTTCACACTTCCCATGAACGGTCGCAGGAGTATATATTATACATATATTCTGCGAACGACACCACCCTGCATCCATGCGGGACACGAATTTGATATAAAACAATAATACATCAATAATGTATACATACTTACAATATATGATACTATATTATTTAATAGTTAATATAGTATAATAAATATATAATAGTAATATAATAATATTGGGAGAAGGATTATTATATAATATAAAAATGTGGCAATAATGTAGCTTTTAATATAGACAGAAGAAGGGGTAAAAAAGAGGAGAAAGAAATTATTAAAAAAGAGTTTTCAATTAATCGTTCATCGCATCGTCATCCGGTAAATTCTCTAATCGTCATCGTTCATCGGCAAAAATTCATTATAATAGTCCCATCATAATATATATATATATATATATATATATAATATTACACTGGGGCAGGAGATATAGTCTAGTTACCCTTTGGCATGAGATATATCATGCCCTTTATTACTCCATATTAAACTGTACATAGTACTTATATAAGTAGTTATTATATATTATAAATCAATTATAAAGACGCAAAGATGTTGATCAGCAAAATTTTACCGATACCGTATACTCCCTACTTTCAAAATTGCTTGATACTGATTCGCCGCACTACCTCTCACAAATCTCGACCAGATACCGATACCATGGTATCGATGCATCACTAAAATACTATATATATACTCAATATATATAATATATATATATATATATATATATATACTATAATATATATATATATATATATAAGTTATATATATATATATTATATATATATATAACTATATATATATATATAAAGCGCAATATCTCTGCAACATTAAAGCCAAACGATTTTTTGGCGGTAGGGGATGAACTACTGGCTTCTCAAGAAAAATATTAGCGTATTCGGACCAGGAAGAAAAAACACCATTAGAAAATGTTTAAAATTCTGGAAATTTTTTTTTTTAATATAAGGAAAAATAAAAAATTAAAAAATTTTAAATTTGGCTACAAACAAATGTCAAAATAAAAAAAATTACGTCTTTGTAATAAAATTCAATAAAGTTTTTCCAAATTTTTTGTGAAAAGTTTAATACAAAATGTTTTGGGAGTCGAAAAGGAGTCGTTTTTTTTTAAATCGACTCCCGACTTTTTGGGAAATCGACTCCCGACTCCGATTCTGACTCCTTAGCCCTTGAAAACGCTCGACTCCCGACCCCTGATATATATATATATATATATATATATATATATAATCATATATATATATAATTATATATATATATATATAACTATATAGATATATATTATATATTATATATATATATATATATCATATATTATATATATATATATATAAATATATATATATATAATATATATATAATATATATATTATATATAATATATATATATATATATATAATATACTATATATATATATAGATATATATATATATTTAGGTATATATTATATATACTATATATATATATATATATATATATATATGAGATAAAATAATATATATATTATATATATATATATTTAAAAACTCGACTGCGAAACACGTTGGTGGCACTGGTTTGGTTTAGTCGGCCTTAAGTTCGTTTTTCCTGTAGCCCCCCCTTGTTACCCTCTGAAAAGGGGATATATTACGTTAAAAGAGTTATGTATATAGGGCCTATATTAAAATAAACTACCTTTTAACCTGCTTTATCCCCTATGCAGGGGGGAGGTAACACAGGGGGACCACAGGAAATCGAACTTTTTAAGGCGCTATCCCAAACCAGCGCCTCCAACGTGTTCGCAGTCGAGTTTTAATTCTTGCCCCCAGGTTGATAAAACTCCAACTGCTCTACGCGGAAGATTGAACCAGCGTCCTCTCGGATGACGAGGCGCGACTCAACCTCCTGCGCCATATATATATATATATATAATATAATATATATTATATATATACTATTATATATATATATATATATATATATATATTATATATATAGTTATATATATACTATCAACTATTACATATATAGTTTCATATACTATATAATAACCAGTGTCCGATACCATAACGTATTATATATATATATATTTTCTTTTTTTTGTTTTTTTCAGCATCAGGCTCTCTCCTTCTTGTGAATGCCTTCTGGAAATTCACAGTGCGCAATATCGATTTTGCAAACAAAACCTAAGTTAATAAAGAGAGAATGTATAGCACTGCCATGTTCTTCATTCTACATGAAAGCAATTCTTTGAGTACGTTTGAAAAAGTTTTGTGGTCTTTGAAGAACTTTGGATGGAAAACAGTTATTGAGATACATTAAAGAAATTAGCCTTTTGGGTTGGATCGAGAGAATAGCACATAATACCACACATCGTGATTCAATTAATTTTATTGTCTGTCCGGAATTTATAACGAATGGGCAAAACTTTTGTCCACTAAAGAAGGAATTTGATCCCCTACGATTATAGTTGTCACTTCCTCACATAGTTCCTTCGTTTTACCTCAAAAGGATATGATTAATAGATGGAAAGGCTGCGAAGAGAGATTTTAATAGGAGCACTGAGATAAGCGTCTTCCAATTAGATAATTGTATTAGCTTGTTATTACTGTTTCTGTTTCTTGATGTCTTTTCTGCTTGTGTGGGCAAGCAACTACCCCACAGAAGCACAAGAAACCCAATGGAAATTGACAACTATAGGACGGGTTTTATAAGTCACTATGTAATAATAAGGGTGGTTTGAGGTTCATCTGGGGCATGAAATGGTTACGGTTATGGTCTCACTTTGTGTTGGGAGAACTCAAACTTATCTATGGAAAGAATAGGGAGAGCGTTTTATTCATTATACCAAATTTGATAAGATGTCTTCGAAAACGATACTTTTAAGAATATGTGGAGTCAATTCTACATAATGTTTCTATGTAATCGATGCCATTAATCAAAACTGCTTTGCATATGAGCTCACAGAGTTAGAGAAATATGACGTAGGGCCGTGTGATTGGTTCTAGAATAAATGTTGCAACGTGATCATTCTAAAGACTACACACAGTGCATTTTAAACTGTCAAAGTGGTACCAATTTCCTGATATGTCTCCCGTCTTTCAGTTTACTACTACCTTTTATCATCCATAATATTGGAAGAATGGGTAATATTTTTGCTTCTCCGTTTAGATGAAAAGCAGTTAAAGGTATTCTTCCAGCCAGATATGTTGTATTTTGTTTGTTTCATTTATTAAGTTGGTCTTATCAACACTTGTTTTTGGATACAGTCAATCAATTTTGGGAAGTGTTACCTAAAACCGGATTCTGTTTGCTACTCAACAGGATAGTGTATTTGATGAAGAATAAATCGTCGTGTAAATTATGTGATTATCATAACATTATGAAAAATTTTTGGATTCAAAGTCCTTCATCTTTAAAAAGGGATTTCTTTCGTTTGGAAGTTATGGATAAAAATGATATTTATAGAACCGGAATAAGTGGTGGTTATGGAAAATTTGATGATGATTTACATTTCCGATATGTAATATGCGAACTTTTTAATTCTTTATTTACCATTGAAGGTGAGAAAATTATACGTCTAATTTTTGCCAGTGCTACCTTGGAAGAGAAATTGGATATTATAAATTTTCAAGGGAATATGATTGGTAAAATAGCCTTTGAAGCTTGTGATCTAAGGATAGTCGATTTGTTTATTGAATGTTGTGTTCCGAAAGAAAGAATTGAAAGTTTCAAAAAAGAAATATTTGACGATTTTCATGTAAAAAATGTTTTATGGCACTTAATTCTTGACGGTAAGTTGAGAGAGCTTCAAAAGATTCTGAATTGGGCGTTTTGTGCCGAGGAGATAATAGAATGGCAGAAAAATTTCTTTTTATATTTGAGACAAGAATGGAAAGATTTTTTTTACAATTCCAAAGAAATAAATTGCATTGGTAAGTGTTTGGAATTGGGTATGTCTTCGGGTTTAATTAAAGATTTTAAATTAAGTTTAGTTTCAGATGTAGAATACATTGAAGAGTTTTATAACTTCTCTATATTAGAAGGGGATTTTCAAAATATTGATTTCTTTTTGCAGTGGGTTTTTTCTTCCGAAATCGAAATAGCAAAATTTAAAAAAGATTTCGCATTTAAAACACTCAAGAATTCGAAGTACTCTTTTGATGATTTAAGCATGCTTAAAATATTTGTTAAGTGGAGCACTCTCTCCGGAGAAGAATGTAAAGATTTTAAAAAATTGTGTGCATTTAGAGAGGAAACAACTGAATCCTATAGTGAGTTTGTTGCACGAAGTCAATTATACCAAACAGACGAATTTATTCAATGGGCAGAACTGACAGAGACAGAAGTGAAAGAATTTAAAAAGCTTGTAGTGTTTAATGAAGAAAGATGGGTAATTTGGTCTTGTGCTGATCTCATAGTAAAGGGAGAATCGGGTTTTATCAAGGAATTGCTCAAATGGACCCAATTTTCCCAGGAAGAAATCAAAGAATTTTATTCTCTTCTGCCAGAGGAACTTAACCTATTTTTTCATATTATTAAAAAAAATACCAAATTAGTTGATATAAAAAACTTTTTCAGTGGGTTTCCCTTGTCGGAAAATGATATAAAGAGATGCAAGAAAAATTTACTTCTTAAAAATATTGAGATTATTAAAAATTTTGTAATAGAAAACAAGTGGGATGAAGTTGAAGAACTTTTAAGTTGGTGTTTTTCCTCTGAAAACGAAATCATTAACTTTAAGAAAGAGATTCCCTTAAAAATAAGTAGCATATGTTCGAACTTATTCTTAAGTAAAAGATTTGATGATGTTGACAAGTTCTTTAATTGGACAGGCATTCACAGCAGTCTTAAAAGTAGATTACTATTTGACAGACATGTTTATGCTATTTTCAATAAAC
>JABUQX010136022.1:37500-40664 GCA_015478945.1 Trachelipus rathkii | reverse complement strand
TATATATATTTATACATAGTATATATATATATATATATATATATATATATATATATATATATATATATATATATATATATATATATATATATATATATATATATATATATATATATATATATATATATATGTGAGATGGTGATTGATTGGATTTGGAAGTTGTATATAACAAAGCGTTTATGGAGGGTAAAGTTCCGAGGGATTGTAGGAGAGCAATATTAGTACCCTTATATAAGGGTAAAGAGGATAAGGTAACTGTTAGTATTATAGGATAATTAGTTTATTGAGTTTTGTAGTTAAGATAAATGCTGGTATTTTGGTCGAAAGAGTGCGTCGAATGACTGAAGAACTAATTTGGGGAAAAACAAGGTGCGCTTAGAAGTGGTAGAGGATGTGTGGATCAAATCTGTACATTGAAACAAATGATTGGGGATAATGAGGGAGGAAAAGAATAAATTGTATTTAGGATTTATGGATTTGCAACAGGCGTATAATTGGATTAATAAGGAAGCTCTATGGCAGGTGTTAGTGATATGGTGTTGGTGGTAAGCTTCTGAATGGAATCAAAACTATGTATGACGATAGTGAAGCGTGTGTAAGAATAAATAGTCGAAAGTGATTAGTTTAATATTAATAGCTGAATTAGACAGGGATGTGCTATGTCTCTTTGGCGATCCAATCTGTATATGGATGAGGCTATGAAAAAATTAGAGGTAGGAGTGACAAGGGATAGTGTTAGAATGATGGAGAATGAAAGAGAGTGGAGGGTTCCATACCTATTATATGAGGATGATTTTGGTTTTGTGGCATGAATCTGAGAAGAGAGTTTGAGAGGACTAGGTAGAGAGATTTGGTAGGGTGTGTAAAAGGAGTGGTTTGAAAGTAAACGTGTAGATAAGAGTAAGGTTATGGTGTTGGATGAGACAGACCTCGATGTGAAGTTATGCTAGATGGTGAGCAGCTGGAAAAAGTCTGAATTTATAAATATTTATTATATATGTTGAATGAAAGGGAGCGGATGATGCAGAGTGTAGTAGAAAGTTGTGAATGGCAGGAACTGCTGGTGCAATTAAATCGTTGGTGGATGTAAAAGGACTTAAGTTTTGAGTGAGCTAGGGTCTTACATGAGGGTATGTTGTTACCCGTGTTAATGTATATTAGTGGGACTATATATATATATATATATATATATATATATATATAGTTATATATATATATATATATATATATATATATATATATATATATATATATATGTTGGTTATTATATATATATATATATATATATATGTATATATATATATATATATATATATATAGAAAGATGTATATGTAGAGAAAGAGAGTATGATATAGCTGTCGGTGTCTATATGTTACATAGTATATATATATATATATATATATAGTATATATATATATATATATATATATATATATATATATATATATATATATTTATTTTTATATTTATATATATTTATATATATATATATATATATATATATATATATATATATATATATATATATATATATATATATATATATATATATATATATATATTATATATATATATATATATATATATATATATATATATATATATATATATATATATTGGTTATATATATATATTTTTTTTTTTTTACAGTTGTCACCACCACTCCCATGGGCAGAGCCCTATTCAAGGAGTGGGTGTTGAACACCTCACCTCAGGAGTCAACAACTAAGGTAAATTACGCAGATGAGGCACAGACGCAGGCTTTGAAGTGGGGGGAGATTAAATTCAGAAGGGAAATACAGAAGATGGAAGAGAATTCCTACAGAACAGATGTGGCAGAAAGAAGGAAGCACCGCAGCGAACTTGCCTGGGTTACCTACATCAACACAAAACTCATGTGACAGCACCCCTAGTTCTACGAGGGCAACGTAAAGGTGGAGGTACGCGAGTGGATAAGCCTCGAGCACCCCTGCCGCTGCGGTACCTATAGAAAGAGATAAAGCACCACGCGCCGCAAAGATAGAGGATCAAGTGAACTGGAAAGTACAGAACAGTTTATAAGCCTTTTGGCCTTTGACTCGACCCTGTCCAAAAGCCGGGTGAAACCAGAGCCCCCCAGATATGAGAGCAGTACTCCATACAAGGGCGGATGAGGCCTTGTATAGCTGGAGCAACTGAGAAGAGGAAAAAAAGTCTCGCAGTCTAAACAGAACTCCCAGTTTCTTTGAGGCCGCCTTAGCAACCATTGTGATGTGAGGTTTCCCAAGACATTTTTTTGTTTATGTTAAGGCCAAGGATGTTTATATTGTCAACAGGAGAGACGAGAGAACCGTCGAAAGAGATAGGAAAGTTAGAAGGTGTCTAGAGAGGGAGATTTGTAGAAGTTGAGTTTTTAAAGAATTGAATTTCACAAGGTTCAGACGACCCCACCCGGAAATTCCATCCAGATCAGCGAGAATAGAATCTGAAAGATTAAGACGAGAGGCAATTCTAGAAGTAAAAGAAGGAGCAGAATTGAAATGAGTTGAAGAATGAAGGGTCGAGTCATCGGCATATGAGTGAATAGAGTTAGATGTGCAGGTGAGAAGATCATTAATGAAAAGTAGGAATAAAGTAGGAGATAAGACAGAACCCTGAGGAACACCACTATTGACAGAAAAGGAAGAAGAAGTCGCCCCATCAACAACAGCCGATATTGAGCGATTTGAAAGAAAACTAGACATAAGTAAGCAAAGAGAAGGAGGAACCCCAAAGGAGGGGAGCTTGGAGAGCAGTGACGCGTGCCATACCCGGTCAAATGCTTTGGATATGTCAAGCGCCACCACGCAAGTCTCCCCGTAGTTCCTAAGGGCGGAAAACCATAAATCAGTAAGATAGGAAGTATATCGCCAGTAGACCTCGAGCGCCGAAAGCCGTACTGGCGATCGGAAAGAAGTGAATGATTCCAGATGATCTAAGAACAGAGTTGAGAAGAGTTTCAAAGATCTTAGATAGAATACAAGTAAGAGCTATAGGGATGATAGTTAGAAGGGTCAGAGCGGCTTCCTTTTTTTCGGAATAGGGTTGACATAAAAGTGTGCTTCCAACACCGAGGGAAAGTGCTAGTATTGAGACATAGAGAGTATGTTGAACGAGGGGCGGATATATATAAGCACACTCCCTC
>JABUQX010136022.1:27500-30000 GCA_015478945.1 Trachelipus rathkii | reverse complement strand
CCCTTAATCAGATCAAAGTGACTTATGGCTAAGTGTGATATACTGCCTTTCAGGCCTCCCAACTCTACTACAACTGTTAGATCCCATCCAAAACGAGGCGATTCGTATCTCCACTGGAGCCTTCCGATCGTCCCCTCGGGTGAGCCTTGAAGTTGAATCTGATGTAATGCCACTCTCTCTTCGAAGGGAATACGTCATGTGAACAAGTTATCTTCGCTTTCAAACCACAATACCATCTGCTCTAACACCGATTCTGCGAGATATATCATCCTCCTTACTGGCCATTTGCAAACACAGTTTATAACATCCTTAACTTCCTCAACATTCCTTGCAAAAGGTGCTGCCGTTACCTTATGATGAAGGGTATACACCTTGACTATTACCTGCTCCCAACATTTGCCTGGTCCTGACCTCTCTCTCCATATCTAGCCACCCCGATGCCTTGTTAAAGGCATAATTCTTGTCTCATTCTGCAGTTCACGGTGGATTTACTCCAGTGTTTACTGATGGCTCTAAAACAGGGGACAGTGGGGTGCGTCTGCTTTCTTTCCTGACCTCAACCTCTTCCATACCCTCCCCCCTCATGTTTCAATTTTTACGGCAGAATTAATGGCTTATAATAATTGCCCTTTCTCGAATTCTTTTCCTCAACCAAGACCACTCTTATGTCATTTATTCAGATTCTCTCAGCGCCCTCCAGGCGCTTAAAGCCCCTATTCTAAAAAAACAATGGTTTATGCTGTACATCAATTTATTTGGCTGCGGCACTCTCGTAAAAAACAAATCGTACTATGTTGGACCCCTCTCACGTATCGGTAACCGGCAACGAAATCGCTGACAGAGAGGCTAATATGGCCTCCTTTTCTTTTCGGAGCTGTTCTAGGTACCTCCCGGATGTCATTCGACAAGGTCGCCTCCCATCAAATGATTATTCTCCTGCTCTCCGACAAGGCTTTCAGTCTTATTGGCAGGAGTGCTGGACGAGTGATCAGCGAGGGGTGAAACTTAGAAAAGTAAAGTCGAACATTGGTGAGTGGTCTTCCTCTTACCGACGAAAGCGCTTGCACTAGTTAATACTTGCACTCCTCCGTATTAGTCACACCAATATTATCACAGCCACTGCATGTCACGGTAGCCTTCTCCCATCTGCAAATTTTGCCGTCGCCATACCCCGCAATCTGTTCGCCATATCTTTATTGATTGTCCCCAACTGGACCCCATTCGCCGTCGTCATTTTCCTACTTTATGATCTATAACACCTTCTAAAATGTTATCCCATATCTTTTCAGAACCCTCCCACTTTAACAGTATTTATTATTTTTTATCTCCCAAAATTCAATATTCTCCATAACATATGATTTTTGTTATGTAAAATATTAGGACTATTTATAATGTAAGAACATCTTTTTGTTTTGCTTTTTATTTATTTTTGACTGAATATTTATTACGCCATCCAAAATTTCTTTGATATTTAAATATATATGAGCAAGGACCAACTCATGGAGTTGATTATTCCACCCAGAGTGGCCGCTTCTCCGTCGGTCTTGGTGGGCCCTGTACATGAACTAAAAATAAATAAATAAATATTTATATATTTGAATGACAATTTAATTACGATTCTGTAGCTACAGCAAAGAAGTACTGCCAATTTAAATTGTCTCTCACTAAAGCTAGTTTTTTTTTAAAGTTAATTTAACACCAATAATATGCAAGAAACGAGCTAACTTGCTTTTTGTATTAATTTTTAGGTATTTTAGTGCATATTTCTGTCACATCTATTTTTTTTTAAACTAAACTGTGCCTTTTTCACTTTTGAGGGTTGGCATCTCTATCAAGAGTCAAATAGAGTCCCGCCCCAAAAGAAACCGTTGTTCAAGATTCAGAAAGAAGCATGAAGCGTCGTCTCAAGCTCGACTATGTGCAGCCCTATGGAAGTTTCTTATTTGTTAGCTCGCATCTGGACTCGACGCTGAACTCAACAATCGAGGCTCTACTATGTTTATACCCTTACTTGTACCATATGTTAAGGTATTCTAAACCCAGTCTGTTTCATTACGATGAACCTTAAAGGGGTAATAAGATTTTTTGAGTTATGGGAAAAACGTTAACGCAGTATATGAACATAATTTTTGCAATTTTCAGTGGTGGGCACTTGAGCGAGTAGACGTCAGGAAAAATCGTTCAGCTTCCGTCACCCATCGAAAAATTTTCGCACGACTTAATTGCGCGACCTTTTGAAAAATTGAAAATATGTATGGTGCTTCTAAAAATACCTTATTTTTTATTATTTCAAAAGTCATCAAACTGAAGTCCTAACCTTTTAGTCTAACTAGTAATCATTTAATCAAATTAAAAATTAATTTGATACGACTATACATATATATCTCAGCAATTGACTTGTTCTTAGGGAACCTCAACTTAATATAGAAAAGGAAGACGAAACTCCACGACAATGTCATTTTATTTGAACGTTTCGTGCTCTTCTGGGCACATCATCAGC